>JANAVB010015199.1:15091481-15254790 GCA_029216955.1 Iris pallida
GGGCCAAGACCGGCCGCGTCAGATAATAGAAGGACATCCCCCAACCGAGGAGGCGTCGACCACAAGTCCGATCTGGAGAGGGAGCCGCCAGCCCGACCATGGCCAGCTGGTCCAGGGACCAAGGCACCAAAGTCGGGCAAGGCGAAAGAGGGGCCCCAGCGAGCGGTAGTGGCTAGTCGAACGGAGAAACCCCTACCATCTAGTTCGTCAGAAGAGACCCCAGCGGAGCAGCAGACTGGATAAGAGGCCCCACGTCCGCGCGTCGGAAGAAGCGAGCACAAGAGGGCCGGATAGGTCACCGGAGAGAAGACTTATCAGAGATGCCTCACCACCAAAGTGTAGAACCCTAGAGGGGGGTGAATAGGGAAATAAAAAATAACTAGTACAACAGAAGCAATATATGACAAATAAAAATAAAGAGTGAGAAGATCAAACACAAGATGTATCCTGGTATCCTCGCTTAAGGCAATCCAGTCCCGGAACTCTCTCCGGCTTAAATCCACTATTTAGTCAAATAGTACACACGAGTTTGGATCCGAAGAACTCGCCAACTTCAACATGAGTTTGGATCCGAAGACTCGCCAACTTCAACACACGAGTTTTCTTACGAAGGCTTGCCAACTTCAAACAAATGAGAAGAGAAACTTGTTGATCTTCTAACACGTGAAGATCGAAATTTACAACTCTTAAATACTCTATCACTTTGGGAGAGGATGACAATTAAAAGCTTGAAGAGTATTAATAGTGGAGCTCTTGGTTGTTGGAAAATTTATGGCAAGAGTTGGTAGAAAACTCAAGAGAGAGAGAGCTTTCTTTTATAGAGAAACCAAGAGTTGGTGGCATTTAATGCTTCTGAATACAGGCAGACCGGCATGCCGTCGGTATGCAGTGGCATACCGTCGATATACCGGCCAAATAGTAACGATCATATTAATGACCGTTTGAGAGCATTAAATGCGGCCATTAATGCTAGTCAGAGCAAATCAAAAACCAAATATTTGAAACTCGGTATACCGTCGGTATGCAGCGGCATACCGTCGGTATACCAACGTTTTGGCACAGCAAGTTTTGGGTTGCTAAAAACGGTATACCGCCGGTATGCCGGAGCATGCCGTCGGTATGCCGACAATTTGTCACAGCAACTTTTGGGTCGCTAAAAACGGTATACCGCCGGTATGCCGGAGCATGCCGTCGGTATGCCGACAATTTGTCACAGCAACTTTCTGGACCCTAAAAACGGTATACCGCCGGTATGCCGAAGCATGCCGCCGGTATGCCGACAATTTGTCACAGCAACTTTCTGAACTCCAAAAACGGTATACCACCGGTATGTCGAAGCATGCCGTCGGTATGCCGCTCTGTAGGTATTTTCTTTTTGACTTGTTCTTTTACTTGTCATCCGTCCTTAGGTATTTACAGATATACCTAGACTTTGTACAGACACGGAGACTCTAAGCAGGAGGACGCCGTTTTATGCAAGGAACGCCGGTAACTGCTTCAGTCTTCGATGTAAAAGATGATAGCGCTTGAACGGAAGTACTCCATGTAGTAGAGCTTCTGAGAATATTTGAATCTGAAGATATAGAAAAACTAAACTACGAAGATGCTGTTAATAATCAAAATAAAATGTGCCAACAATCTCCCCCATTTTGATAATTGACAAAATAGAGAGATAGCATCTTCAGGGAGTAACTCCCCCGTAGGAAGACAACTCCCCCTCAATACGTTTTCTCTCCCTTTGTCACTTAGTCAAAGATGGGAAAACAAAATAAAAAATAGCAATAATGAGAACAAGAGCATAGAATAAAAAAGCATGTATTTATATGTAGAAGTGAAAGCTTAATACATGCAAGATGTTCATACTACAAAAGACAAATAAAAAGACTCTCCGCACGAGAGTTTGATAACAAGAGACAGACATAAACTAAGTCCCTGAAGGACTGCAAAGTACTAGGATCAACCACACAAAGGTCCCCGAAGGACCGCAAAGGACAGAACATAAACACAAAACAAACACACATAACTAGAACATACATTATTCGAGACCATCACCCAAAGGGAAGCCACCCCTAATCGTCCGCCGGATAGTCCCCACCATCCTGAGCTTGCTGAAAGGCACCATAAGGATTAATGTCGTCCGGGTACATGAACCCATAGGCATTGGGATCGGTGAAGTGCGAACCCTGGTACATTGGATCTTGAAGATTGAGATCTAGATACATGTCCCGGTCTTGAATGGTGCGCTGGATAAAATATGCTTGATCATGAAAGCGGGCTTGAATCAGATTCCCAAGGCCACGAGTATGAGCCCTCATCTGTTTCTCTGCCTGGGCCATGCGCATGTCGAAGTGCTGCTGAGTCAGCGGCATGTATCGGCCGGAGGCAGGAGGAGTAGATGCGGGAGCAGCAGGAGTGGAAGCTGGTTGCTCTTAGGAGGAGGAAGCACACGAAGTGGAGGCACCACTGAAAGAGCGGGAAACAACGAGATAGGAAGGGACGCCATCCGAGGAGCAAAGAGAGAGATCAACTTGCCGGGCTTCCAGAAGGAGGGTGATGAGGGAGCCATAGTATAGGTTCTGCTTTTCCGCCGGCATGACACGCCTGAATAGAAGAAGGAGAGTCTTCGGAAAGGAGAAGGACTTCCGGGCATAAAGATAATACATGCACACCAGGGCATCGTCGGTAATGGCGTCGTAGTTCCCGCCCTTAGGAAAGAGTGTATGATACACAATCCTATGGAGCTCGTAGTAAAACGGCTCCAGATGTGCGAAAAGGGCCGGGATAGCAGGAGGGTTGGGGCCCTTGCAGATGATACGGCAGAACTCGTCGAAGGGTGACGCCGCTGAGGAGTGAAGAGCAGCTAAGGATGGTAAGGCTTCCCCTCTATCCGGGATACCAAGGATGTTGCCGATGTCCCGAGATGTGAGACGGAAGTGACGATCGTTGACCATGGACTGAATGGCGTTGTGCTCGTCATCGGGTAGCAAGTTGCAATAGAATAGACGGACGGCAGCGGGGTAGACGGGTATTTGACGCCGAAGGAGGAAGGAGAGTCCGGCTTCGTCAAACAAGGAGACATGGCCGGAGAAGAGATTCTAATTTATAGCTCGTCCCTTGAATATATTGTGATGAACGAAGTGTTGGAACCACAACTCGGCCGCCAAGGAATTGGTAAAGACCCGTTGGTCATACCCGTGAGGTTGAGCCACCGGGATGAAAGGGTTGAAGAAGGAGGAGGAGGAGGAGCGGGGACGCTTTGGATTGGCCATGGATGAAGGTTAGGGTTTAGGAGAGGATGGGAGAAAAGTAGGGAGAAAAGATAGAAGAAATAGGGTTTTAATAGAGTGGTAGAGAGATGAAAGGTTGGATTTTAAAAAAGGGAGGGTGGGTTGGGAACGGATGAAGAGGGAAGTAATGGGGGATAGAAATAGTTAGTGGGTTGGAAATAATGAAAGTGTAGTAAAAAGAGGAGTAAATGGAGGATGTGAAGAGATGGGTAATAAATGTGATGGGAGGTTAAAAAGTTGAAAGATGAGAGGGTAATTAATAGGGAAGAGATTGATGTGAGGGAATTTAATGAGGGTTGAGAAGAATAAAGGGAGAAGGAATAAAGGTGGGCCTAGTTTTGGATTTGAAATCATGTCCGCCTCCATCCGGCATACCGGCGGTATGCCGACGTATACCGACGGTATGCCGAGTTTCGAAACAGAACCTAATTCTGAATCGAAAAACGGCATGTCGTCGGTATACCGCTGTATACCGTCGGTGTGTCGGCCGAGAGGGATTATGGATCAAAGGATAAAATGCCTAATTCACGACAAAGGAAGGTGAAGCAATCTTTCGAGAGTGGTTTGGTGAAAATATCGGCTAACTGATAGGTAGTATCAATAAATTCAAGACAAATATCTCCCTTTTGTTGATGGTCACAAAGAAAATGGTGTCTAATTTCAATGTGCTTCGTGCGTGAGTGACAAATCGGGTTTTTCGTGAGATTGATTGAGCTAGTGTTATCACATTTAATAGGGGTGCAAGAATGAGAAATGCCATAATCTAAAAGTGTTTGTGACATCCAAAGAATTTGTGCACAATAACAACCAGCCGCAATATACTCGGCCTCAGTGGTTGAAAGAGCAACAGAATTTTGTTTCTTACTAAACCACGATACCAAAGACTTCCCGAGGAATTGACATGTGCCACTAGTACTTTTTCGGTCAATCTTGCATCCGGCAAAATCTGTATCCGAAAAGCCGTGAAGCTCAAAGGATGAGGATTTCGGATACCAAAGACCCATATTAATGGTGCCTTTGAGATAACGAAAAATGTGCTTAACGACACACAAGTGTGATTCCTTTGGATTGGCTTGATATCGTGCACACAAGCAAACACTAAACATGATATCATGACGGCTAGCAGTTAAATAAAGTAAGCTACCGATCATATCTCTATACTTACGAATGTCGACCGATGTGCCATCTTCATCATTATCAAGCTTTGTCGTTGTGGCCATAGGAGTCCTCATTGATTTGGATGAGTCGAGGTCGAAACGCTTAAGGAGGTCCTTTGTATATTTCGCTTGATTGATAAAGGTTCCTTTGGGTCCTTGTTTGATTTGTAACCCCAAAAAGAAGGAAAGTTCACCCATCATACTCATTTCAAACTCTTCCTGCATAACTTTAGCAAATTCTACACAAAGTGTGTTGTTAGTAGAACCAAAAATAATATCATCGATATAAATTTGAACCAATAAGAGAGTGCCATTATGGGATTTAATAAAAAGTATTGTGTCAACTTTCCCCTTTGAAAAATTGTGAGAAACAAGAAAAGAGCTAAGGCGCTCATACCAAGCACGGGGAGCTTGTTTGAGGCCATAAAGGGCTTTGTGGAGTTTGGACACGTGATTAGGAAATTGAAAATCTTCAAAGCCGGGAGGTTGTTTAACATAAACTTCCTCTTTAATAATACCATTTAGAAAATCACTCTTAACATCCATTTGAAAGAGCTTAAAGTCATTAAAACAAGCAAAAGCATAAAACATACGAATGGATTCAAGACGTGCAACCGGAGCATAGGTTTCGTCGTAGTCAATGCCTTCCTCTTGATTATAGCCTTGAGCAACCAATCGGGCTTTGTTACGAGTCACTAACCCATCTTCATTAAGTTTGTTACGAAACACCCATTTTGTTCCAATAATGGGATGATTGCTAGGTTTTGGGACAAGTTCCCAAACCTTGGTTCGCTCAAATTGATTTAGCTCCTCTTGCATAGCTATCATCCAAAACTCATCAAGAAAAGCATCATTAACATTTTTAGGCTCTATTTGAGAGATAAAAGCCATATTTGCACAAATATCACGAGTGGCGGATCTAGTGCTAACACTGGAGGAAGGATCCCCAATGATAAGCTCCTTAGGATGATTGGTGACAAATCTCCATTCTTTTGGGAGATCCTTTTGAGGAGGCTCGAGAGGAGGAGACTCTTTTGATGGAGTCACAACTTTATTGTTAGATGAAGAAGGACGATCTTCAATAGAGGAGTTCTCCAACCCAAACGAGATGTCATCAATATCCTCGAAAGAGGAGAATGTAGAAGAGTTGAGTTCATTAAAAGAGACATTGATAGACTCTTCGACAACAAGACTTCTTTTGTTAAAAATACGAAAACCTTTACTATGAGTAGAGTATCCAAGGAATATTCCTTCATAGGCTTTTTCTTCAAACTTGTCTAGGTTATCCTTGGTATTCAAAATAAAACAATTGCAACAAAAAACTTTGAAATAATCAATAGAGGGAATTTTGTCAAACCAAAGCTCATAAGGAGTCTTCTTAGAAATAGGTCTAATCAAGACCCTATTTATAACATGACATGTCGTATTAACGGCTTCCGTCCAAAAGTATTGGGGGAGCTTATATTGGTTTAACATAACCCGGGCCATATCGCCAAGGGTTCTATTCTTTCTCTCCACAACACCATTTTGTTGAGGAGTTCGTGGACAAGCAAAATCATGACCAAAACCATTCTTTTCACAAAATCTTTTGAAATCGGGATTATCAAATTCTCCTCCATGATCACTTCTAATTTTGTTAATAGAAAAACCTTTCTCATTTTGAACACGTTTACAAAAGGCAACAAATTCACGAAAAGTATCACTTTTGCAAGCAAGAAAAATAATCCAAGTAAATCTTGAAAAATTATCAACTAAAACAAAAGCATAAAGCTTGCCTCCAAGGCTAGCAACTCTACTAGGCCCAAAAAGATCCATATGGATAAGTTGAAGGGGTCTAGAAGTACTCACAGAGTTGATTGATTTGAAGGAAGACTTTGTTAACTTACTCTTCTCGCATTCTTCACACACCATATCCTTTTTGAATGGGATACTTGGGAGTCCTCTTACGAGCTTCTTGGTAGTAAGACGAGAGATGGTATCCATGTTGGCGTGTCCAAGCCTCATGTGCCAAAGCCAACTCTCATCATTTTTAGTAACTAAGCACCTGTCATTGTTAGTGTCTTCAACAAGATATAAAACATAGATATTGTTTTCTCTAATTCCTTCATAAACAATAGATCCATTAGAACTATCGGTAATGAAGCATTTGAGCTTAACAAACTTGATATCATAACCATTATCGGTAAGATGACTAATACTAAGAAGATTGTGTTTAAGATTAGTAACAAGACACACATTCTTAATATAAGGATAAGGAGGGGAACCTATATTACCATTCCCTATAATGTGACCTTTGAGATTGTTACCAAAAGAGACGTGTCCTTCCTTCTTCATCGATAGCGTTGTAAATAATGAAGCATCCCCGGTCATGTACCGTGAACAACCGCTATCGAGAATCCACTTGCTTCTAGCATGAGAAGGACTCTTCACCTACAACATAAGTTGAAGATGAACATTTTGGTACCCATGATCTTATGGGTCCTTGAGGGTTAGTCTTAGGAACCCACATAAAAACTTTTTTGTCAACAAGTTTCCTTGTATGACAATAATTGGTCGTATGTCCATGCAAGCCACAGTAATTGCAAATCATAGAGGATTTAGAAGAAGATATGTGAGAATCATGCATTTGTGAATCTCTAGTGCGAGGAGCTCTAGCATTAGTATTGTGATGATGATAATAAAAAGCATGATGTGAAGTATTTTTCTTAACAAAAGGTCATTTCCTTGTGTTAGAAAAGGATTTGTGTGTAGTGTTCATGTATGAAGTATGCCTAGCATTGTGGTGAGTGTGGAGATGTCTAGGAGCATGCATGTGAGTAGTATCCTTATTACCAAATTTCTTACACTGCATAAGAAGATCATTATACTTAATAGAAGTGTCATATTCTCTCCTATTAGCATCTTGAACTTTGTGCATAGCAAATTCATAAGAGCTTCTCATGGATTGAATCTCATCATCCTTTTTCTTGATGGTGTCAAGAGATTCTTGAAACTTGAGTCGCAAGGACTCTATTTCATCCGTGTCAGAAGCATGAGATTTTCCCTTCATATCAATAATGATGCTTGAGAGCCTCTCTACTTCAAGTTGAAGAGCTTCAACCTCTTTAAGAGATTTCTTGTATTTATTTCGAACACCTTTGTGCGCTTCATGCAACTCAAGGATAGCTTTCTCCAAATCATCATAGGTGAGAGTGTTTAAGGAGAAATTATCAAGTACCTCATCGGTTGCCATGAGACAGACGTTGGCATTGTGTTTGCACACCTTGTCGTTGTCGGAGTCGCTCGCGTCACTTTTACACCAAATGCTTGTGTTGGCGAACTTTCTGGAGGATGAGCTTCCCTTGCTAGGCTTCTTGTACTTGCTTGAGTCTTTTCTTATCATGGGACAATCCCTCTTGATGTGTCCGGGTCTTCTGCATTGATAGCACGCCGGATCTTCTTTGTTGTCCCGTCTGAAGCGGTTGGCTTTGTTGAATTTTAGGAACTTCCGGAAGTGCTTAGCTGTGAGAGCTATTTCTTCATTATCGTCGGAGCTATCCTTGGAGTAGGACTTTGTCGCTTTGAGAGCAAGAGATTTCTCCTTCTCTTTGGTCTTCTCCTTCTCCTTCTCTTGTATGGAGGATTCCTCTTGATCCTTCATATCGAGCTCGTGAGTCATTAGCTTACCCATGAGGGTCTCAAGGTTCATGACTGTTAGATCGTTCCCCTCAATGATTGCGGTAGCTTTAGGACTCCAAACTTTTGTCAATCCTCTAAGAATTTTTTTGATCTTTTCATGAGCAGGATATTCCTTACCAAGAGAAGAGAGAGGGTTAATAATGTCACCAAAACGAGTAAACATACAAGTAATAGATTCATCATGCTTCATTTTAAAGGACTCATATTCTTGCGTGAGTCTACTAATCTTGGATTCCTTCACTTGTGAAGTTCCTTCGTGTGTGACTTCAAGTAACTTCCAAATCTCATTAGAAGTCTCACAAGTAGAGATTCGGTTGAATTCACTACTGTCGAGAGCACAATAAAGAGCATTCATTGCCTTGGCATCTCGGCTCGCAAGCTTCTTGGTGTTTTCAGTAAGTGTGTCCCGAAGGGTGTCAGAAGCAATATCCTCAATAACTCTGGAAGGAGTAGGAAGACCATTTATTACGCAATCCCATAAATCGAAATCTATGGACTTCAGATAAATGCTCATCCTAATCTTCCAGTATTTATAGTTGGTTCCATCAAATAGGGGAGGCCTATTTGTGGAGTGTCCTTCATTGTGGAAGGTGTTGATACTAGGGTTAGAGGCCATAGATCACTCAAAGGGTGTAAATCCAAATCAAGAGAACAAAGCTCTGATACCAATTGTAGAACCCTAGAGGGGGGTAAATAGGGAAATAAAAAATAACTAGTGCAACAGAAGCAATATATGACAAATAAAAATAAAGAGTGAGAAGATCAAACACAAGATGTATCCTGGTATCCTCGCTTGAGGCAATCCTGTCCCGGAACTCTCTCCGGCTTAAATCTACTATTTAGTCAAATAGCACACACGAGTTTGGATCCGAAGAACTCGCCAACTTCAACACGAGTTTGGATCCGAAGACTCGCCAACTTCAACAGACGAGTTTTCTTACGAAGGCTCGCCAACTTCAAACAAATGAGAAGAGAAACTTGTTGATCTTCTAACACGTGAAGATCGAAATTTACAACTCTTAAATACTCTATCACTTTGGGAGAGGATGACAATTAAAAGCTTGAAGAGTATTAATAGTGGAGCTCTTGGTTGTTGGAAAATTTATGGCAAGAGTTGGTAGAAAACTCAAGAGAGAGAGAGCTTTCTTTTCTAGAGAAACCAAGAGTTGGTGGCATTTAATGCTTCTGAATACAGGCAGACCGGCATGCCGTCGGTATGCAGTGGCATACCGTCGATATACCGGCCAAATAGTAACGGTCATATTAATGACCGTTTGAGAGCATTAAATGCGGCCATTAATGCTAGTCAGAGCAAATCAAAAACCAAATATTTGAAACTCGGTATACCGTCGGTATGCAGCGGCATACCGTCGGTATACCGACGTTTTGGCACAGCAAGTTTTGGGTTGCTAAAAACGGTATACCGCCGGTATGCCGGAGCATGCCGTCGGTATGCCGACAATTTGTCACAGCAACTTTTGGGTCGCTAAAAACGGTATACCGCCGGTATGCCGGAGCATGCCGTCGGTATGCCGATAATTTGTCACAGCAACTTTTTGGACACTAAAAATGGTATACCGCCGGTATGCCGAAGCATGCCGCCGGTATGCCGACAATTTGTCACAGCAACTTTCTGAACTCCAAAAATGGTATACCGCCGGTATGTCGAAGCATGCCGCCGGTATGCCGCTCTATAAGTATTTTCTTTTTGACTTGTTCTTTTACTTGTCATCCGTCCTTAGGTGTTTACAGATATACCTAGACTTTGTACAGACACGAAGACTCTAAGCAGGAGGACGCCGTTTTATGCAAGGAATGTCGGTAACTGCTTCAGTCTTCGATGTAAAAGATGATAGCGCTTGAACGGAAGTACTCCATATAGTAGAGCTTCTGAGAATATTTGAATCTGAAGATACAGAAAAACTAAACTACGAAGATGCTGTTAATAATCAAAATAAAATGTGCCAACACAAAGGAGGAACCTCCACCACAGGAGGTGGCCGGAGCGGCCCTGCCGGAAGGGCAGAAGCCAAGTCTCCCAGGGAGCACACGAGGAATCGCATGGAGGAGGAACTCTTTTATATATATATATATATATATATATATATATATATATATATATATATATATGTGTGTGTGTGTGTGTGTGTGCGTGTGTGTGTATGTGTGTGTGTTATATTGGACTTTCCATGTATATTAAACTTCCATATATAGGTTTCCAATATATAGTAATTCTAATCCATCCAAGGGTTTATAAAAGGTTGATGCAAGTTGATTAATATCATATCAAGGTTACAACTTTTGGGAGAGAGAAATATAGATTGACAACTACTTCGAAGAGGGGATTTTTTGGTAATTCTTTCTTATCATCCTCATTTTTCATGACTCTGTAGTCAATTTTCTATTCCAAGTAGTTGTGGGGATCCGTTTGGATCGGTGAGAAGCTTGTAAGGAGTCGGTAAATTTCTTATTCCATTAGTGCAGGTTTTCAGGGTTGGACTCCAATCGTCCGTGGTTTTTTCTGCAAGAATTTTTCACATAAAAATAACTTGTGTTTGTGTTTGATTCTTTTGTAATTGTTGGTGATTTTGTTTTGTGTACTTTTGATCGGTTCTCTTACAACTTCTTGGTTTTGGGGAACAATTTTCGCGTTCTATTCCAATAGAGTGGTATCAGAGCCAGGTTTCGAAGGAGATGTCAGAATTGGCAACCAATCCAAGGAGAAGAGATGGAGGTGAAGCTGATGCACATGGAAACCTAAACGGTACTAATTACTACTACTGGCAAAGCAAGATGAGAGATTTTCTATTCATCAAGAAGCTGTATCTTCCGATATTGCTTCCGAGAGGCCCAATGATAAATCCAAAGAAGATTGAAATTTCGAACACATACAAGTGTGTGGGTGCATATGGTACTTCGTTGACGAGAACGTGTACAATCATGTTGCTAATATCGAGCATGTAAGGACATTTTGGAAGAAGCTGGAATCTTTATATGTGAAGAAGATCGGGGTAAACAAGCTATTCCTGATCCGATAAATGATGGGTTTGCGATACAAAGATGGTATGTCTATTACGGATCACCTGAGTGAGTTCCAAAGCGTAGTTGACCACCACTTATCCTCGATGGGAGTCAAATTCGATGACGAAGTTCAGGGACTGTGGTTTTTGTGTACGTTGCAAGACTTGTGGGAGACCATACGAGTGGGAGACCATACGAGTGACCATGATCACTTCTGCTCCAGAAGGCATGGTCAGTCTTGAGTTCGCCAAGAGCAAGGTACTGAATGGAAAGAATGAGAAACTCTTCTATATTTATAGGATTCTATGGGACCGAACTCGGGTAGAGTTCGGTTCCCTGATGTTAAAGAGTTTGAACGTGAGTCGATTCTACAGAAAGACCTGATCCAATAGGATACTGGGTCGGGACGACCGAGTTCAGTCCGAGTTCGAACAGAACCTGGTCCGAGTTCGGGTAGAACTCGGTCTGAGTTCAGTTACCCAATGACTGCTCAGTTCTATGAGAAAAACATAGATTTTGGGCTGGACTTTTGGATTGTGGACTGATCAATACGAATTGGATAGGCCTATTTAGAAGTGGGCTTTAGAAGTTAGCCAAGTGCCAATTTCGTCTGATGTACATTCTTCTAAACTCAGTAAATTAAAAAATACATAATAAATTAGAAAAATAACTTTGTCCATCAACTTGTTTATCTGGCGAAGGCTTGATCAGATGTTGTAGCAAAACAGTCGTTCATCAGTTTTAGCAGTGTATTATTTGTTGTATCAAACTGGAGGTTTAGTCGGTTATCAAAATCAAGTGTGACCTTGACCTATATAGGCCAACGATCTCCTCCATTTTGATAATTGACAAACTCTAATTATATGCACCAAATATTAAACTCAAAATAATTAAAATATTGCACTTCTTTTTATTTGGTACTTGTTCTCCCCCTTTGTCATTTGAGCAAAATGGAAGCTCTCCCGCAAACATAGAACAAAAACAACAAAAATAGTGAAGTAACAAGAATATGACAAGTATATATATATATATATCAATAGTAACTGAGTAGAAGAATAAAAATAACATAACTGCAAAGTGCATAATCTACTAAGATTTTGATACAATCCAAAATAAAAAGTCTAATACATAATGCAACAAAAGTTAATAAAGTGCGACATCCAAAATAAGAAAATATGACTAGTCCATCAGCCGCACCAACTACAAAAGTCCATAACCAGAAGGATGATCTCAACTAGTGCCGTCACCAATCTCGGCTGGCCGGTTAATGTAAAACCCCTAAATTTCTACTATTTTTTTAAATTAGTAATGATTATTTTTTTAGTACCGTACGCCGCGTAGTTGTATTGTACGTCGCACGCGAAAATTCGTTTTTTCGAATTTGCTCGACGAGTGCGATTATGTGCGAGCGTGCATAATTTTAGAATTTTTTTTCTATTTTTATAGTTTCAAAATAATATATATAATAGTTATTTTAGCTATCGTACTAAAGTTTCCAAGTTATTATTTTATTTATTTTATTTATACAAGGCCTTTGGTTATAACATTTATTAATAGTAAATAATATTTTTCGTGCATATATATATTTCATAAATATTTAATAGTTTATTTTTAAATAATAATACAATTTTTGAAATTAAATATTATTATAATTTTAGTGTTCATAAAATATATTTTAAAACGGTTGATAATTGTTTAAATTAATTATGATGATGATTTACAATTTGAATTTATGGATGTAGATGTATCTACATTTAATTTGGATTGGATTTAGAATTTATTTGAATTGTTTTAAAAATTATTTAAATAAATAGATGAATTATCTAATTGGGTTTTAAATATTTCTAGTCCTTATCCAATTGGAAATTCCCACATCCTATAAATAGGCAGGTACTCCTCCATAAATTTCTATTCTCCACAATTTTTTCTACCACAAACGTACCGTGCATCGTGTCCGTGTTCCCATATCCATAATCTTATTCCATATTTTTACACATACATTATTCCTCCTCCGTGTCAACAATTTCGACACGTACAACCAAATAGGAAAAATCCTAGGCTATTTCCTGGCTCATCCCTTCCCCGATCGGGAACCCTCCCATCCATCGTCATCCTGCCTTTCCGACCAACCGCCGCCAGCCTCGACAAACCCTCTCTGACCAGCCAACCCCTCGTAGCCGTCCACCTCCTCACCCGATCCCGGCCAAGTCGGCCTACAACCAGCCCACACCATCACCGTCGCCACAACCGATCCCGTCTCCACCGCAGAACACCGATGCCGCCCAAACACCCACGGCCACTGGCAGGAAACCTAACCACCACCGCCCTCACGACCATCGCCGGAGACCCACCAAAACCCACCAAAAATTTAACCAAAAAAAGACACGCACACACCCCTCACCTCCGTCGGCCGTTTCCCTCGTCCTCCGTGCGCCGGAGACAGCCTTCTCGCCGCCGCCCCATGGTCGGAGCCCCGACCTCCGTCCTGGCCCTCCGCCGCCTGATCGAAAACCTCCACTGCGCCTTGAGCCTTCGCCTCCGCCTCCGCGCCAAGCCAAGCGCCGCCATGGCCGAGACCTCCGCCCCTGTTTTTCTTCTCCCCGCAGTCAGCCCCGACCTCTCGACCGACCGCCCACCTCCGTTCGTCGCCGCCCCCATCAGTTCGGCCACCCCCTTTCTCTCTTCCTCTACCGTCCGTTGACCCCGCCGTGGCCGAGAAACCCTCCGTCGCCCTCCGGTGCAGCTCCGCCGCTCTACCCCTGTTCTCTCTCCCTCCGCCTCTTCCTCCAGACCGCCGCCGCTTCCTTCCTTCCGCCGGACCCCCGACTTCCCAGCCCCCTCCGTCCAGCCTCCGCCGTCTACTCCTCCGATCGCCCGGCGAGCCGCCGCCTCCCCTCTCTCTCGCTTCCTCTGCCCTCCTCTCTTTCTTTCACTCCTTTCCTTTTACTCCACTGTCTTTTTTTTTCTTTTTTTTTCTTTCCTTTGTGTTCTTCTCTCTCTCAGAAGAGAGAGGACAGCTGCATACTTTATTTTTATTTTATATTTATTTTATTACTTTTTTGTTGTTTTGGATTGTGCTGGATTCGGTTTTTGTCTGGACCCAATGGAACTGTCCGTGCCACCATCAGAGGTCCCCTTGTGTAGTTGTTACACCAAAGTCGCAGTTCATGCCACCATGATTATCGCAGTACACCAGGCGTTCTACCAGGCAAGACACCTTGCCATTTGTTATTTATTTATTTTAGCTCATATGTCATGCATTGTTCATTATTTTTTTATGTAAAATAAACTGTGATACATAGCATAACCTGTTAGAACTTACTGATCAGTTATATTTCCTGTTATGTATTATTTTTCTTACACATTAAACCTAGATTTAAGGGACCACCTTGTGTGTTGCATTCATTGGCCTTGACACGTTATACCACGAAGCTGTGTGTCGCATATAGAACACGGACATGCGTGACTGGCTGGCCACCGGTACGTATAAGCCGTGCGATAGGAATAACCGCTAATAGAGGTTGCATGCTTAGTTTGACTTAGCGGTTATAGAGGTTTACTGTTGTGGATACAACAGAGTAGACATTGGGCGGGGAGGACAATTCCTTAGCGAATGGGCTTCGATGCACTTTCTTTTTTGTAACCCGTGAGCTCCGTCGGAGACACGGGTCAGCTTACCCATGATTACTGACGGCCACTGATGTTCTGCGGAACGTCATGCTCTTATTGATGGGGCCTCTGGTACCCCAAGGGGAGACTATGCCGATCCTATTTAGCCAGGGCCCATGCGTAGGAAGGATTGTTCTTAACTACATTTTACTGAGAACGGTTAGGCTACCTTATTCGTTAGGTATGAGTACTTTTGGTTTGAGTACTTGTATCTGACCATGGCTGGGAATAATAACTTGTCGCAGATTAGTTCATCACATCTTGTCCTTGTTTGGTTGTAGGTGTGACTTACTACTTCGATGAGAAGGTATTGAACCTTGTTGGGGTCCGGATACCATATTGGATTCATAGCGTGGAAAGATACGTCACCGTGAATTAGTTTACCATCTCCTGTCCTTGTTTGGTTGGGAGGATGGTAAGCTAGTTCAATAGGTGTGTATTGGACCATGTTATAATTCAATTGACTTATTTATTTGAGCAATATTTATTCAGTTTATATGGCATGATATTATGTGTCTTGTTACGTCCCTCTGAGGACCTGGTTATCTCGCCAGGTGTGTGCTCTTGTCTTTCGCAGGTGTTCTAGCTCTAGCCGTGATCATCTCTATTTCTTCGAGGATGATTGTGCTTGGATCGTCTTCGCTTCGCCCGCCAAAAATCATTTCTTTTTTCATGTATTTTTTTTTACTTGTTGGTAGTGGATTTGTCTCCGCCCAACATATTGTATCAAGACAATTCATTATCATTATATATCTTTTATTCTTACATTTTGTGGATGAGATTAGTTAGTTGTGGTTTACTGTATTTTACAGCTTATGTATCCATACGAAGCCTATGTACTTCGTATGAATACAGCTGGCATGTCTACGTTCCTAGTCCTACGTATTTTGGGACTGGGGCGTTACATGTTTTTGTGGTGGCCCATGCAGGTCAAGATAAATTGTTTAGTTACTTTACCGTACCAAGCAAGCCTGCGAATAGGATTAGAAGTCTAGGATCTCATCCACATACTTGACCTCTTTCCTAGATTTTATCTAACATTTGACTCATCAATTGCATCTTGCTTGATTCCTTCCATCCCTATTCTTATCTTCCCTTTGTGCTTGCTAGAGGTTAGACAGGTGACCCTACTAGTTAGATGTCCTAAACACCTTTAGCTTAATTCTTTAAGTTGGATAGAATACCCCACGACCTGACACACCCTTGACCATTAAGGGAATACAAAAAGTATTATCTAGACCATAGAGACTAGAGGAATCAAACCCATTTGAGTCAACCAAGCCTTGGTCAATAAAACCGTAGAATGATGGTATAGGAATAAACAAGACTTAGATTCTTATGACTCTTAGACTATTCCTATTTGTTCTTTATTTCAATCTTAATCTCTCGTGCATATGATTTTACCATCTTGACTAATGATGCTAATGTAGCCTAGTTTTTGTAAGCTTATTCTTTTATCAAGCTTGTTTCAAGACATACGTTATTTGGGCATGTCCACTAATATATGGTCTAATCAGAACCGGTGCATGATGGTCTGATCAACCAAGTGTACTTTGGTTCGCTTTTGTCTATTATTCTACGTGGATGGAACATAATTAAACTTGGCCTTTAGAATCCCATCCACGACTGCCTTGACAATTCCTTTGAAATTTTTTTTCGGTCGTCTTTGAATCACGTATTTGTACTCGATAATATCATCTTTGAACCCCTTATTGCTTTCGCCTTCACCAATTTTAGAAGGACGAAGGCATTATACTAGAACTTCCTCTAGTCTTTCTATCGATTATGACTATACCGTATTATTTTTCTATGATCTAGATCGCAATTTCTTACGGCATAATTTTTGTTATTGATTGTTCCCTATCGATACCCTTGTGTCTTCTCACCCCCTATAATTCTTAATTTTGAGGACGAAATTCTTTTAAGTTGGGTAGGATGTAAAACCCCTAAATTTCTACTATTTTTTTAAAATTGGTAATGATTTTTTTTTAGTATTGTACGTCGCGTAGTTGTATTGTACGTCGCACGCGGAAATTCATTTTTTTGAATTTGCTCGACGAGTGCGATTATGTGCGAGCGTGCATAATTTTAGAAAAATATTTTTCTATTTTTATAGTTTCAAAATAATATATATAATAGTTATTTTAGCTATCGTACTAAAGTTTTCAAGTTATTATTTTATTTATTTTATTTATACAAGGCCTTTCGTTATAATAATTATTAATAGTAAATAATATTTTTCGTGCATATATATATTTCATAAATATTTAATAGTTTATTTTTAAATAATAATACAATTTTTGAAATTAAATATTATTATAATTTTAGTGTTCATAAAATATATTTTAAAACGGTTGATAATTGTTTAAATTAATTATGATGATTTACAATTTGAATTTATGGATGTAGATGTATCTATATTTAATTTGGATTGGATTTGGAATTTATTTGAATTGTTTTAAAAATTATTTAAATAAATAGATGAATTATCTAATTGGGTTTTAAATATTTCTAGTCCTTATCCAATTAGAAATTCCCACATCCTATAAATAGGCGGGTACTTCTCCATAAATTTCTATTCTCCACAATTTCCTCCAACACAAACGTGCCGTGCATCGTGTCCGTGTTCCCATATCCATAATCTTATTCCATATTTTTACACATACATTATTCCTCCTCCGTGTCAACAATTTCGACACGTACAACCAAATAGGAAAAATCCTAGGATATTCCCTGGCTCATCCCTTCCCCGATCGGGAACCCTCTCATCCATCGTCATCCTGCCTTTTCGACCAACCGCCGCCAGCCTCGACAAACCCTCTCTGACCAGCCAACCCCTCGTAGCCGTCCACCTCCTCACCCGATCCTGGCCAAGTCGGCCTACAACTAGCCCACACCATCACCATCACCGTCGCCACAACCGATCCCGTCTCCACCGCAGCACACCGCTGCCGCCCAAACACCCACGGCCACTGGCCGGAAACCTAACCACCACCGCCCTCACGGCCATCGCCGGAGACCCACCAAAACCCACTAAAAATTTAACCAAAAAAAAAACACACGCACACACCCCTCACCTCCGCGCGCCGGAGACAGCCTTCTCGCCGCAGCCCCATGGTCGGAGCCCCGACCTCCGTCCTGGCCCTTCGCCGCCTGACCGGAAACCTCCGCTGCGCCTTGAACCTCCGTCTCCGCCTCCGCGCCGAGCCAAGCGCCGCCATGGCCGAGACCTCCGCCCCTGTTTTCCCTCTCCCCGCAGTCAGCCCCGACCTCTCGATCGACCGCCCACCTCCGTTCGTCGCCGCCCCCATCAGTCCGGCCACCCCCGTTATCTCTTCCTCTGCCGTCCGTTGACCCCGCCGTGGCCGAGAAACCCTCCGCCGCCCTCCGGTGCAGCTCCGCCGCTCCACCCCCGTTCTCTCTCCCTCCGTCTCTTCCTCCAGACCGCCGCCGCTTCCTTCCTTCCGCCGGACCCCCGATTTCCCAGCCCCCTCCGTCCAGCCTCCGCCGTCTACTCCTCCGATCGCCCGGCGAGCAGTCGCCTCCCCTCTCTCTCGCTCCCTCTGCCCTCCTCTCTTTCTTTCACTCCTTTCCTTTTACTCTATTGTCCTTTTTTTTCTTTCCTTTGTGTTCTTCTCTCTCTCAGAAGAGAGAGGATAGCTGCATACTTTAGTTTTTATTTTATATTTATTTTATTACTTTTTTGTTGTTTTGGATTGTGCTGGATTCGGTTTTTGTTGGGTTCCTTTATAAACTAATAATTTCATTATTATTATTATCAATATTTACTATTATTATTATTATTATTATTATTATTATTATTATTATTATTACTGTTATTATTATTTTTATTATTTATTCTTTATATGTACAAAATATGTTGCATGGTTATAATTTCTATATTACTATTATCATCATGAATATTTTTGCAGCTGACTAAGATTTATGATTAATATTAGTTATTATGAATTTTATGAATTTTAGTATATATACTCATACAAATTACTATTAGTATTTTTGATATTCTATATATATTATCATTGTATCATTTTGTAAATTTAATTTATGACACTTTAGTAAAAATGGTACTTTGACAAAATAGGATTAAAAATATTATTGAACTTTATAGCTATTCTCAAAATATGCTATTTGACTTAGAGGCGAAAAGTATTATTATGTTTTTGTGTGGTACCTTAAAATAAGCTTTTGACCAAAATATCTTTATTTATACTATTTTTATGGTAAAAAAATAATGGTTATAATATTTTCTACCGAAGTAATTTATAGTTTTGGTATAAAAACAATTCTTTGGGACTTCAAGTATTTATCTAACCTTTTACTAGTAAATATAGTTTTCAAAGATTTTTTTTTCTAAAATCATATATATATATATATATATATATATATATATATATATATATATATATATATATATATATATATATATATATATATATCATATTTTCTTGGATTACCATCCTGCATGTGACCCATTCCAGTATTCATATTCCCTCGCCAATTTCGTACATTCTATCAAGCCAAACTAATTTGACTGTTCTGGACCCAATGGAACTGTCCGTGCCACCATCAGAGGTCCCCTTGTGTAGTTGTTACACCAAAATCGCAGTTCATGCCACCATGATTATCGCAGCACACCAGGCGTTCTACCAGGCAAGACACCTTGCCATTTGCTGTTTATTTATTTTAGCTCATATTTCATACATTGTTCATTATTTCTTTTATGCAAAATAAACTGTGATACATGGCATAACCTGTTAGAACTTACTGTTCAGTTATATTTCCTGCTATGTATTATTTTTCTTACACATTAAACCTAGATTTAAGGGACCACCTTGTGTGTTGCATTCATTGGCCTTGGCACGTTGTACCACGAAGTTGTGTGTCGCATGTAGAATACGGACATGCGTGACTGGCTGGCCACCGGTGCGTATAAGCCGTGCGATAGGAATAACCGCTAATAGAGGTTGCATGCTTAGTTTGACTTAGCGGTTATAGAGGTTTACTGTTGTGGATACAACAGAGTAGGCATTGGGCGGGGAGGACAATTCCTTAGCGTATGGGCTTCGATGCACTTTCCTTTTTGTAACCCGTGAGCTCCGTCGGAGACACGGGTCAGCTTACCCATGATTACTGACGGCCACTGACGTTCTGCGGAACGTCATGCTCTTATTGATGGGGCCTCTGGTGCCCCAAGGGGAGACTATGCCGATCCTATTTAGCCAGGGCCCATGCGTAGGAAGGATTGTTCTTAACTACATTTCACTTAGAACGGTTAGGCTACCTTATCCGTTAGGTATGAGTACTTTTAGTTTGAGTACTTGTATCTGACCATGGCTGGGAATAATAACTTATCGCGGATTAGTTCATCACATCTTGTCCTTGTTTGGTTGTAGGTGTGACTTACTAATTCGATGAGAAGGTATTGAACCTTGTTGGGGGTCCGGATACCATATTGGATTTATAACATGGAAAGATACGTCACCATGAATTAGTTTACCATCTCCTGTCCTTGTTTGGTTGGGGGATGGTAAGCTAGTTCAATAGGTATGTATTGGACCATGTTATAATTCAATTGACTTATTTATTTGAGCAATATTTATTCAGTTTATATGGCATGATATTATGTGTCTTGTTATGTCCCTCTGAGGACCTGGTTATCTCGCCAGGTGTGTGCTCTTGTCTTTCACAGGTGTTCTAGCTCTAGCCGTGATTATCTCTATTTCTTCGAGGATGATTGTGCTTGGATCGTCTTCGCTTCGCCCGCCAAAAATTATTTCTTTTCTCATGTGTTTTTCTTTTACTTGTTGGAGTAGATTTGTCTCTGCCCAACATATTGTATCAAGATAATTCATTATCATTATATATCTTTTATTCTTACATTTTGTGGATGAGATTAGTTAGTTATGGTTTACTGCATTTTACTGCTTATGTATCCATACGAAGCCTATGTACTTCGTATGAATACAGCTGGCATATCTACGTTCCTAGTCCTACGTATTTTGGGACTGGGGTATTACAGTTAAGACCATAAAAAGCAGAACTAGGAATAAAGTATCATTGTGCATCATGGTCATCGAATCTGAGTCCTGGAAGGTGAGGGTGTCAAATCAAAGGACTGGGACCGCCGGGTGCATGGGCCGTACTCTACTACATATCAGCAATTGAGTTTCCAAGATCTTGGGCCTGAAGAGTAGTCCAAAAATTTTGTCTCTCGGTGACGCTCGTCCTCAAGTTGGAAACGATCACAAAGCATATCATGAAGATAATCTAGTATGACAGGAGTAGGAGGAGCAACAATATCTAGAAGTACCTGAGTAGCATGAGGATGAGGGGTTGCCTGGACATCAGGTGCAATATCTGTCATGCTTCGGTTCTGCAGAACCGATCATACTCTCCAGGGCGTGATGCCACACGAGCCTAGGTTGCTCTCGCACAAGGCGAGTTCCATAACACTGATTACAGCAGCGTGCAACAGGGTCGTGGCACAAAGTCCCAAGCAGAAAAGTTAAATAACACAAATGTATAGGAAACAAAATCAACTTTATTACAAATACATGTCACGACCCACTCTCGAATAATCAGATACAAATCGAGGCATGCCCGGCCTACGCTATCGTTCATAGCAGTAGTCAGCCATCTAGACTTTAGTAATCATCAAATAACATTTCATATCCATTACTCATCACAACATTTATAACGATATAACTACTACTATGCCATCACAGATCATTATATGCAGTTATTACATACTTTTACATGAATCTCCGGGTATAAAACCGGTGATGAATATAAAGGCTAACTAAACTCCTGCAACAATCCTCGAATCTCAATACATCCAAACAATATCCCTAAACATGAATCTAAAGTCCAGGTATATAATCCTGATCCTGCTGAGCATCCGGAGTGAGCTCCGCTGCTGGGTCTTTCTGCGGGCCATAGCACTCTGGGTAAACTAAGTGATCAGTCTCACCTGTAATAAATGATCCCGTCAGGAAACAAAGAAAAGTACATAGTAGCTCAACCAAATCATAACAGAGTATCAAATAAAATAGAACATGAACTAATGATAAATAAGAAAAATATCTGACATATACACTAGCTACATGAATCATGTATAAGAACATCTTTAAGTATGTAGGACTATCAAGTCTAGTATATAGAGCAATGGTATGCTAGCAGTCAGGTATAGGTATAAGGCATACCATGTACGCTATACTAACGGGGATTATGTATATAGTAATGATATGCTAGCAGTCATGTATAGTGTAAGGCATATCATGTGCTATATACTAGAAGTCAAGTGAGTGGACATAATGTATAGTACAATGATATACTAGCATTCATGTATAGGTATAAGGTATATTATGTACTCTACACTAGGAATCAAAAATATGTCCGGACTTAAGTGACTACATGCTTTACAATGTTCTTCCCTCCCCGACATGACACGATGAACATGCAAGCAAGTGAAACAATAACAAGCAAACATGTGAATTATGAGTATGCATGCAATGTGTAATTTAATTGAGTTACAAGTAATTGTCTTTTTCCCAAAAATGGTGATGTCTCTAGATCACCTAAAATGGGAAAGTAGAATTAGAGGTATTCTAAATATCCTTAAACCTAATTAATGATTTCCTAACTTGACCAGTATTTAATTACTACAAGTAACTACTATTTTAAAATTAATATTACTAATTATCCATCAAGCTAATTATCTCTAACTAAACCTTTCTTTATTACTAAATAATACATCCTAACCTATCATACATGTCGGCCCAGCCCACTAGACTTAACTCAATGTACTCAATATTACCTTGGTCAATGGGCCAGTCCAATTATATTTAATAACATCAAAACCCGATACCAACCCTAGCCTGATGGGTTAGGCCCATACAACCGAGCCAAACTCCTTGAATTAACCTAGGCGTTAGCCTCCAACGGTCTAGGTACAGTAGTCCAGTATTCAAATTCATATTGTCCTGCAAATAACGGACACAGATACCCCGATACAAACTCACTACATCGTCTCAATAATACATCTTGTCAAGCACGGACACAAGGTCTGTGTTCTCTGAGTCAACTCAGTATCACAAAGTATCTCACTGACATAAGGAACACCACTTGGTCACTAAAACTTCAATCAAGGAGTTAGGATTTTACATGTGCAAATACAATCCTGAACCGATCTAGAGCACGTATCCGTGTCAAATATTCCTAGTCCCATGTCCGACCCGATAAAAAATTGGTGGGAACATTCTGTCGAACACATCATATGCACAATCAAGAAACAAAAATTGATATCAATTCTTCATCATTTTGATCAGGAATTTCAAAGAAAAAGAGGAATTAGATCAAGAAGCAAGATTAAAAAATCACCAGATCAAATTTGAACTTCTGCCTTCCTGATCGATCAATCGCACAAAGTCTCACCACTGCGATACCACAACAAAACTAATTGATTGGCCATTCCTGAGTAATCTTATTTAATTCTAAGAAACATGGTTTGCTCACCACCCGATCGACTGTTATTAGAAAATCTTTCAGTCAGCCAAACCGATCTCTACGCAATGAGGGAGAGTCAAGTAACGCCACAGAGTTGAGAACCAACTGATCCCTGCGGCCAAAAAAAGGGGTCGATCGATGAAGCTAACTGTTGTCTATAGAAGAAAATGATCAAACCGATCGAAAGAGTTTCGAAGGAACTCGTACTTACCGATCGTTCGTCTCTGAGCCACAACGGAGTTCACCGGACTGACAAAGAAGATGATCAGAGATTCGCAGATCAGAAGGAGAACGAATAGTGTCCATAAGCTCTTCACTGAAGAGTCGAATGCTCATGTGCTGCTGACAGAGATGAAGAATCTGCCATAGTAGAAGCTCAAAATTAGGGTTGGGTCTTTGGGACTTAGAGGAGGAAGAAGAATGGATTGGGAACGCTTGGGCAGGGCTTCTCCATGGGAAGGAGAATGAAGAAAACAGAGTCGAGGGGTTTTTATTTATAGGCTAGGGCGAAGGGGATCGAGAGCCTTCAGCCGTTAGCTTTGGATGGTGGTGATCGTCGGTGGAAGGTCGGTGGGACACAGACGACGAGGATGCTCGAGAATAAGTCGGTAGAAGAGGAGCTTCTGTAATTCTCTAGGTTAGTCGAGGAGGAGATGGTCGCCGTGACACGGTCGCTCCGCCGAGAATATCATTATGCTACTGTCGACCAGAACAAAATTGAAAAAGGAAAGAGGAACTAAATCTTAATGTTTGGTCGATTATGGCTTTAACCAATGGTTATGGGCTTCAGTAAGAGTTTGGGCTTTAAATCCATGGGCATAGCTTTTATATAGGTTGAGTGAAGAATAGGTCTGGCTTCTGTGGGCTTAAGCTAGTTTGATAGGTTTTTGATTAAAAACCAAAAGACTGCTTATGCGCTCTAATAAGAGTGTGGTCTAATAAATGAGTTTAGGTTAATCAGATGGATTTGGCCTAATAGGATTTGGATTGAATCCTAGAGTCAGCTAAGGGTTAAGCTAATGTTTCTAAAAATCTAAAATATATTAGATAGCTAAATACAATAAATAGATAGATAGATGAGGAATGATTCTTTACTTAGGGAAAGTGGAGTTACAAATCTACCCTCCTTGAAAAATTTCGTCTCCGAAATTTTAGGAGAGGTAGTGCTCATCTCATCTCAAACATATAGGGGTATTTCTCTCTCATCCTCTCTCTCCCATGTAGACTCTCCAGGAGAGTGGTGCCTCCACGTAACTCGAACTAGTAGAATCGTCTGACTGTGCAACCTCTTCTCTATGTGGTCGAGTATCTCTACTGGTTGTCCTGAGTGGTCTAACACATGGCTGGGGTCAACTATGTACCTCCGAAGCTGGAAAACATGGAATACATTATGTACTTCCTCTAGGTTAGGTGTCAAAGCTAATATATAAGCAACTGTCTCTACCTTGCTCAATATCTCAAAGGGTCCAATAAACCTTGGACTGAGCTTCCCGCCCCTGTCGAATCTGATAACGTCCCGAGTCGATAAAATCCTTAGAAATACAAGATCTCCAACTTCAAACTCCAAAGGTCTTCGATTGCTGCCTGTCCAATGCTTCTTCCTGTCATGGGTTATCCTTAGATGATCTCGAATATGTCTGACCTTGTCTGCAGCATCCATAACCTGTAGGACCAATATGCATCAACATATACTCTAGAAAGGGTGAATAGAGTGTGCAGCAGAATATTAGCAATTAAAAAATAAAGCAATACTATATTACTATCGTGTCACAGTGGCTATGTCACAAATATATATAAGCAGTAAATAAGAGGGACAGAGAGCAAATGCAAACACAACAATATATCCTTGTTTCACTCTTGTGAGAACTAGTCTTGGCAGGAGGACTCTTGCTCCGAGTTTAAAATCTACAATTGGAAACACAAGTGATAACCGTGTAACTCTTCAGTCCCAAAATACGTAGGACTAGGTACATAGACATGCCAGTCGTATAATAAATATACATAAGCTGTAAAATGTAGTATAACCATGACAACTAATCTCATCCACAAAATGAAAGAATAAAAGATATCATAAATCAACTATGAATTATCATTTTACAAGTTTGTTGGACAGAGACAAATCTACTACCTACTATTTGAAATGAGAAGAAATACATACGAAGGAAGAATTTGTAAAAAGTAGTAAAGGATTATCCAAGAGCAAGTCATCTTCGAAGGAATAGAGAATATCACGGCCTTGGCTAGAATACCCGCGAAAAGACAAGAAACACACCTGAAAAAAATCACCATGTCCTCAAAGGGACATAACAAGATACAGAAAAAATATGCCATATGACTGAATATAAACTGCTCAATAATAAGTCAAATCGGATCATATCATGGTCCAATACTTCACCCTTGAATTAGCGTACCATCCTCCTAACCAAATAAGGACATGAGATGGCACCCTAACCTATGATGAAGTATCTTTCCAAGCCATGAATTCAATATAGTATTCGGACCACAACAAGGTTCAGTTCCTTCTCATCGAAGCAGTGAACCACACCTACAACCAAACAAGGACAATGTGTGATAAACTAGTTCACAACAAGTTACTGTTCCAAACTGCAATCAGGTATAAGTAAACAAACCAAAAGTACATTACCTAATGGATAAGGTAGCCTAACCGTTCTAAGTGAATGCAGTTTAAGAACAAACCTCCACCACATGGGCTCTATGGCTAAAATAGGATTGTCATAGTTCCCTCTCTGGGCACCAAGGGCCTAAGAGCATAACGTTCAGTAAAGCAACAATAGTTGTCAGTAATAATATAAGAGCATAACATTTCACATAACGTTAGTGGTCGTCAGTAACAATGGATAATCTCATCCGCGTCTCCGTCGGAGCTCACGGGTTACAAAAGTAATATGCATGGTAGCCCATACGCTAAGGATATGTCCTCCCCACCCCATGACTATCTATGTCGTATTCACAACACAGTACCTCTAATAACTGCTAAGTCAACCTATCATGCATTATATTAGCAGTTATATCTATCGTACGGCTTATACGTACCGTTGGCCAGCCAGCTACACGTGTGCAAGTTCTATATGTGACTCGCAACTTCGTGGCACAAACGTGTCAAGGCCGATGAATGCAATGCAACAAAAGGGTGGTCCCCTAAATCTAGGTTTAATGTGCATAGAAATAGTGCAAGTAACAAGAAATAGAAATAAGCAGTAGAATTGCATCTTGATATGACTATGTAGCACAATTTATCTTACAAAAAATAAATAATAAATAAATACATGTAATATATGAGCTAAAGTAAATAGACAGTAGATGCCAAGGTATCTTGCCGGGAGGTAATGTGTAGAATGTAACGTCAACTCGAAAAGTCAAGTCCCCCAAACATCCTCGGATGTTGAAACAAACATCATGAACATTTTTGTATAAAAAAATGTCTAAAAATGTCTATCCAAAAGTCCAATTCTGGATACAGAGGCAAAATTGTAATTTCAGATGAAAACGATGTCCACCATTGGACTTATTTTGCACGAAAAAAATATGTATGTACCTACGATCTCTAAAGTCTATGTCTACGAGTCCGGTTGATGATACAAACCCAACCGTATGTCCAAAGTTGGATTTCGGTGGACCGTGCACAAATTCGTCCATTGGATTGGGTCGCGGGCCCGCTAAAATAGTGTTCCGATCGACCTTCTCACAATCAGACCAAACTTGGCGCATATGACCAGTAAAATGACACAGTCCTGTCACCTCCCGTTCCCAGAATACGTATTTTAATACGTGTACTGCTTGAATGTATTTATTTAATATTTATCATGCATTTGTTCTGTATTTATTCCTTTAATTTTATGCTAATTATTTTTGTGTATTTTATTTTCTGCTCTTGGGTTCGGCTTGGTTTGGTTTGTTTTCGAATTTTGATGGTTCATTATGAACCGAACCCAACCCTACCAACCTACCATCACCTTCATTTAAAGCCCCAATCCTTTCTCTCTCTTCATTACTTCTCATTTTCATTTTCTCTTCTTCTTTCTCATAACTCTCTCCACCTACCAACCCATAGGCAAGTACATCTTGCTTTCACATGAGAACCCATTTTTATGGTTCATTTATCGTCCTCTCGTGATTCTAAAATAGCTTAGAACTTGGCATTTTGTATTTTGAAGTCTCATTTTTAGTAGACCTAGAAGATACTATTTTTCGGATTTCATTGGTTTTGATCTATCAAACTTCCTTATTTCCAAGTTTTGTTCGTTCCAGATTGTTGAGATTGTGTTATACGCCATTCTGACCCATGGAATCCCATTTTCGGCTTGGAATGAAGTTTCCATGGAATTTGGAGTTCTGGAAGAACTCTACGCCCACGTTTTTACGTGTCAGCGTAATATCGAGCTCTACGCCCACGATCATTTGTGTCAGCGTGAATCTGTTTTACGCAAGTCGACTTGGCTTGGCATATTACTTTTTACGCATACTCATTCGTGCGTAAACCTAACTCTTTACGCGTATTAGTTCACGCGTAATATTATTCTTTTTCTGCGTAACTCTATTTTTACGCGTACTATTCTGGCTTGGCATAATTTCCTTTACGCGATTTTGCTTTACGCGTAATATTATTCTTTTTACACGTACAATGTTTTACGCGTAACATTACTTTTTACGCATACAAGATTCATGCGTAAACTTGACTTTTGCGCGTACCCTGTTTCACGCGTAACATTACTTTTTACGCATAACTCTATTTTTACGTGTACTATTCTGGCTTGGCGTAAGACGAGTTTTTACGCGCAACTTTACCCTTCATTGAGCGTACTCCTTTACGCGTAAGCTTTATTCCTTCACGCGTAAACTTTTTCCACGCGTAAAATTTTATTTACGCATATTTCATTGGGCGTACTCTTCTGGCTGGGCGTAATTCATTGAGCGTATCCCTTTTTGTGTAAATGGCACCCTTATTATATCCTTACGCCTTTTGACATGAACTTGATATAATCGTGATATGTTAATATTGTAAATACATGTTGTCGTGTGGAATGTACTATGTGTCTTGATTTGGTTTATGGATACCCAGAACGACGGGAACTTAACCCTGCGAGTTATGGACTCGACCATACTAATACTAGTTGACTTTCATGCTTTGGCATAAATTGACATTGATTGTTACCTTGACTAAATGATTGATCATGCGCTCCTGGTTGGAACTAAGAGACGGGCTAGTCGTCTTATTGAAATTGAATGAGACACGTTCATATTAACATGAAGCATTGCAATCGACTAGCCGATCCTGAACAGTGACCTATGGACACGTGCAGACTTCAATTTATTTTCTACAAAGCAGCATGTGTACCTTATGGTCAAGGCATGATTATTCCGTAGCTAGGATTGATTGTTGCATTACGCTATGTAAGACCTACAACCTAGCCGCATGGGCATCGTTGTAGAGTTATGCCATATCGTACTTTGTACGAAAGTACTCATTCTGAATGATCATAATCCACGGCATGGAAATTCACTCAACAAGGGACTACTAAGTTAAAATAAAATAACGATTGCATGGAGTGAACGGATTCCTGAGTTCTTATATGGCAGCCATCCTTGGGATAATTAGTGCCCGACATGCCGGCTGGTTCCCACAGATACTGTAAATCTGTCACACGGGCGGGGAGCGGTATCTGCTTATATTATTTATTGTATATTGATGACGGGCGTCCCGCTGGGACTCGTCTAATTCATGATTGGTGCAATTGATTGATTAGGTAGACTAGCCTTGCTTGTACATAGTAAGAACTGAGGAATCCTTATTGCATATTTCCAGGGTAACTTAGAACTTACAGTTAGCAAGCCGTAGTAGTTGTATTGCCGTCTAAATTGACTTGTTTGTGTACTGTACCTACTCTGTTAACTATTGAGATGATCAGAATGTCAGGACATGACAGGTCAACTTCTGTCCTTGTTTGGTTGGGAAGTTGACTTGAAGTGTCATAATGTTGTGTGAATCCCAGTAGCAAGCAGAGACCTATGTATTATATTCTTAACTCTTATTACTGGTTTTAATTCTCATGTCGTACTTCCTTGTGGTACTTGCTATTAGAGGTCTAACCTCTCTGATTTTGTATGACCAGATTTAGAGCCAATTTCCTAGGACTCAGCTTACTTCTACCTCTAAGATGGTCAATACTAGAGGGATGATCGCAGGAGGACACGAGTGGGTTCCTTGCTTCCCTGCTCATTTTGCTACTTACTTTACTTATTGTCGTTTGGCATCGACATGTTAGTCGGACTGTCTTGTACTTACTTTACACAATTGTAACTAAGTCAGACTGCAGCTGATAACGATTGTGTATACCTTGTTATATCCTTTGGCTATGTTGTTTGTAAAGCCAGATCTAAAGAACATTTTGACTGGGCATTTGGGATGCCTTACTGCTTTATCTTACATGTTCTCTATTTACTGTTTCTTGTTTGAATGATTGAGACAATAGATGTTGAGTAACCATAGTAAGACGTTCATGTAGTATGCACCCCCTCGTCTTTTAGACAGCATTGATCGTATTATACGGTATTCATCTACCCGTATTACATAGCTGGCTGAGTCACTCCCCCCGTCTCCGATATTCTAGTTCTGGGGCGTGACAAGGTTTTAGTGGTGGCCCATGAAGCGGTTCACCTTAGTCAGATCAGTAACAACTCAACAAGAAGAAGGAATAGTAGCGGCAATGGAAGAAGTTCAAGTTCCGAAGATAGTGGAAGAGTTTCTAGATATATTTCTCGAAGAACTTTCAGGTCTACCTCCGGTTAGGGATATTGAGTTCAGTATAGAATTGGCACCTGGAACTAAACCGATATCAGATCGAGTTTACAGAATGACGGATTCAGAGCAGGCCAAGGTGTATCAGCACATAGAGGAACTAAAGGCGAAGAAGTTCATTCGAGTTAGTGAATCACCATGGACAGCACCAGTGGTACTTGTAGGGAAGAAGGATGGGTCATCAAGATTGTGTATTGACTACAAAAAGCTCAATATGGCAACAGTAAAGAACAAGTACCCACTACCAAGGATCGACGACTTGTTTGATCAGTTGAGCAGAGCAAGGGTCTTCTCCAAGATAGACCTTCGATCAGGGTATCATCAAGTGAGGGTTCGGAAAGAGGATATTCCCAAGACGGCATTCAGGTCCAAGTACGGGCACTACGAATTCTTAGTAATGCCGTTCGGTTTGACCAATGTTCCAGCAATATTTATGGATTTGATGAACTGCATCTTTATGCCATACTTAGATCAATTTGTCGTTGTGTTTTTCGACGACATTCTTGTATACTCAGCTAGTGAAGAAGAGCATGAAGATCACCTCAAGAAAGTGTTACAGGTTCTGAGAGAGAACCAGTTGTATGCCAAGCTCAGCAAGTGTGAGTTTTGGACAGATCATATCTCATTTTTGGGACACATCATATCAGGGACTGGAATAGCAGTAGATCCCAAGAAGGTAGAAGCAGTAGAGAGTTGGCCAGTACCTAAGACCGTAGCAGATATGCGGAGTTTCTTGGGATTGGGAGGATATTACAGAAGTTTCGTATCAGACTTTGCAAGACTCTCAGCACCCATGACCCGCTTGACACGAAAGGATGTGCCATTCATTTGGTCGACAGAGTGCCAGACATCATTTGAGAATTTGAAGCAGAAGTTGATCACGACGCCTATTCTTACATTACCAGTTGGACCTGGAGGTTTTACTGTATATTGTGACGCATCAGGAAAGGAACTTGGGTGTGTCCTAATGCAACATGGGAAGGTGATAGCGTATGCATCTAGGCAACTTCGGGACCACGAGAAGAATTATCCGACTCATGACTTGGAGTTGGCAGCAATGGTATTTGCTTTGAAGCTCTGGAGGCATTACTTGTACGGTGATCAAGTGGACATGTACACAGACCACAAGAGTCTGAAGTACATCTTTACTCAGAAGGAACTAAACATGAGACAGAGAAGATGGTTAGAATTGATCAAGGATTATGACGTGGAGCTTCAGTATCATCCAGGCAAGGCTAATGTGGTAGCAGACGCTCTTAGCAGGAGAGGCAGCGCATTTATGTTGACATCACAAAAATATATCGTAGAAGATCTTCAAGAGATGGGCATCGAGATTATACTTCCTAGTGATATAGGAATTCCGGCAAGTCTACGAGTCCAATCTGACTTGGTAGACAGGATCAAGACAGTTCAGGCACAGGACCCAAGGATTCAGAAGCTTAGGACAGAATATGAGTCGGGACTCAGGAAGGAGATAAAAATTCATGAAGATGGTACACTTAGATTTGGATCACATCTATGTGTGCCTAGTGGAGATATCCGACAGGAGGTTATGACAGAAGTCCACAGTTCTCAGTATTCTATACACCCTGGAAGGACCAAAATGTACAAAGATATCAAGCGGCACTTCTGGTGGAACAGAATGAAGAGAGAAATAGCTAGATTCGTTTCTCGTTGCTTGATATGTCAGCAAGTGAAGGCAGAACAACAGAGGCCAGCTGGATTTTTACAACCGCTTCCTATTCCGGAATGGAAGTGGGAACATATCACAATGGACTTTGTGACCGGTTTACCAAGATCACCAAGTGGTAAGGATGCTATTTGGGTGATAGTGGATCGGCTTACGAAGGTGGCACATTTTCTCCCTTTCAGAGTAGGGCAATCTACAGAAAATTGGCAGAATTATATATGCAGCAGATAGTCAGGCAGCATGGGGTCCATGTTAGTATTGTATCAGATAGAGATACCCGTTTTACATCACATTTTTGGAAGATTTTACATCATAGTCTGGGTACCAAGTTAAGATTTAGTACGGCCTACCACTGTAATGCCCCAGTCCCAAAATACGTAGGACTAGGTACATCGACATGCCAGCTGTATACATACGAAGTATACCCCAATATATGGAGACCTCGTATGAATACATAAGCTGTAAAATGCAGTAGAAGCATAATAACTAAATCTCATCTACTAGATAATTAAATGGTATAAAAGTAACTTTGAATTTGTCATGTATACAATCGTTGGGCGAAGACAAAGGCCACTACCAACTATCTCAATTAAAATGTACAAGAAGTGATCGATAAAATAACGAGACGAACCAAGCGCAATCGTCTTCGAAAGAATGGAGAAGATCACTGCCTTGGCTAGAACACCTGCAAAATCACAGAAGCACACACCTGGAGAGATAACCAGGTCCTCAGAGGGACGTAACAAGATACAGAAAGAACATGCCATATGAACTGAATATAAATGCACCATAAAATAAAGATAAAGTAAAAGTGTCCAAACCATAACACGGCTCAATATCCCATCATCGAAACAGTAGGCTACCCCTACAACCAAACAAGGACAAGGGGTAACTTACTATTCCACGATGTGACATTTTCCCATGTCATGATTGGACCATAAAATTTGCTAAGGTTGTAGAAGCATGGAATTTCACAACCAGAAAGCCCATGCGCTAGACACTACATGCGCCAGAACTCAGATGAAGAACTTCACAGCAAAGTCAATAACTATAGACATTTGAAGAAGGACTTTTTATTTATATATAAAAGTCTATTACATGTCTAGAAAAGGTTGTACAAAGGAGAATTCCTACAAAGGAAAGAGCCTAAGTCTACAGCCAGCGGCCATCATGCGCCTTCAGATAAGCGCAGCGGCCACCATGCGTCTCCAGATAGGCGCAGCATCACTATGCGCCACCAGTGAGGCGCAGCAGATATCATGCGCCTCCATCCAGGCGCATCCCATCATCTCTTCAGCACCTCAGTTATGTGCATCCCTTCAGCCAAATTCTTCCAGCCAGGCTCACCTGGCCGAGCAGAGCCCAGTTATGTGCCGCTCTTCCAACCAGGCTCGCCCGATAAATGCTTCGACACAAAGCATTTAACCCTCTGGCTGGAACCAAGGAAGAGAAGAGCACCGCAAATGCTGTGGCCAGGGGAGGCTTCGAAAGAGCCTCCAAAGCCGAAGGAAGACCGTGATCGAAACCACGGCTAAAGGAGCAGCTTTCGACACGATCAAAGTGGGGAAACCCCACTTTGCAGGAAGAGAGAGCCTTGCACCGCCATTCCGATCTACGGCTCTTCCGGAATAACGGAGACGAGGCTCGAGCATCCTTATCTTTGGATGCAACAGGCACCTTCCGCCTGCCTCAGAAGCCCTCGACTCCGTCTTTTGGATGTAACAGTCACCTTCAAGTGCATCAAAGACAACACAGCGTCTCATCTTCACCCTCGGGAGCACTTCGTCAGCAGAATGCACCCGTATGTTCAAATTCATATTGGAAGTACGTGAGGGAATGAGAAGCAAATCTTCTCTCCATGCCACTATTTATAGGCCGGGCAGATCAAACCCACGCGCCAAGTGGATGGCCCTCCGAATTCCGTGCAATGAATTTACATTAAATGGATGAACCGGACGCCTCGAATTCAGCCAAACGGCTATTTATAGCACTCGAAGAGCGAGACAGCCGCATCATTAAAAGACATGTCCGATGCGCCAGCCAGACAGCGCATCACACGGACGCGCCCTTCGGCGTCAGGCGCATCATACAGACGCGCCCTACAGTACTCGGCGCATTATAGAGGATGCGCCCCCACACATCTCCATACCGAGTAGAACGCCAACCGACGCGCCCACTCAGCTGTCCATCGAACGTCACCAACATTAAATGCTGAACTGACAGAGTTGGCAGCACGCCTCCCAAAGTCTGAACAGTTGACAGCTTTTTCAGAGAACGAAGCGTCGGCAACGTCAGCATCATCATGACTCCGACGGCTACTGCCACGTGGCCATCCGCATGCGCCTCTACGGCCATGCGTCCAAATCCGCATGCGCCTCTACGGCCATGCGTCCAAACCAGCATGCGCCTCTACGGCCATGCGTCTAAATCAGCATGCGCCTCAAAAGCCATGCGCCTCAGACTGCTCTCTGATCCCGAAAGACAGAAGGAAAGTCGCCTGCATGCGCCTCAAAAGCCATGCGCCCCAAATGGTTTGTAACTCCTAAAGGTTATGAGCCGCAGCCTCCTCCTGCGCCCAATCCAAGGCACAGCCCACCAGATCACTCCTCTCCACCAAATCCGAGATCTTCGAACCATGAGTCGACGACACGTGTCTTTTGACTCAACTCGTCCAAGATTTCAGCAACGGAAAGATCTTCTCCCTGCTACGTGCCGGCTCACAACAGCAGTATGAAGAGTTCTCCCCCTCGATCAGGGCGCAGCATCCATGCGCCTCCATCAGCAACCTCCACGTGGCGTTCCCACACCGGCGCATCCTACATGCGCGCATGAGCAGCCAGCCTGCAAAACTATAAATAGAAGGGTCATCTCCTTCACACACAGACAGAGACTCAGAACATAAGACTCACAAAAAGAATCCACAACAGAGAATCACCGGAGAGGCAGTTCTAGACACTCAACGTCTTACTCCTCTCAGCAAGCTCCAGCACCCAGAGCAATCAACACCTTCAGAGAACCGATAACCGCCGTCAGCCGGTCAACGGAGTCAACGCATTACCACTCGCTCCATTGGCACTAAGGACCCAGCTTAAACAAAAGTGTACTCCTAGGACTACATCTAAGTCCTATATTGTATCACTGTTCTATTTGTATTAAGATTTCAATCAAAACAATTTTAATGGCAAACAAGCTGGCGACTCTGCTGGGGACTCTTTCTCCTCTACCGAGAAAGTCGTGTCATAGGCCAACGACGTGAAGGTGGGCTCCTCCCACAAGACGCTGGTAGTGTGCCTCAATCAACAGGCGTACGAGGAGTTCATTTCTGAAGGAAGTGCGAGTCCTTCGAAGCGGCTGTCGAAGCCGAAGAAGACCCGCGCAGTCTGGGTGCGCAAAGTCGATGCCTCGGGCACCACCGTTGAAGGGGATGCGCCCATCCAGCCTTCCCTTCCTGCTGACGTCCTCAGCAGTCAAGGTGCGCCCGCTGATGCAGCGCATCTCTCGGGGAAGCGTGCGGCTGACCACGTTCCCCAGCCATCTTCCTCTCAGGCGAGAAGGATACGTCGACGGAGCAGGGGCGCAGCCAATGCCCCGTGCATTACTTCTGATGCGCCACAACGAGCCTCTGTCTTCGACAGACTCACTCGCTGTAATGGCGAAGAGAATTTGGATGCTGAGTACTATGCGCCCCAGCGGGCTGGTACGAAGAAATCCAAGGCGGCACGGGCCACGCGCCACAAACGTGCTATGCCAACAGCCGGCCAGAGACACGCGCTTACAATCACGTGCGCTGCCGATGGCAAGCTGTACAAGGTTGACTCAAGTGCTCCCGTACCGACAACGAGTCGACCTTCAAAGTCCTCATCTCACTTGGGCGCATTCACTGCGTGCACAACCAAGCCGAGAGAGGCAAACTCAGTGGTCTTGAACTCCCGCGCCTCCTCTGGTTGTGCGTTTGAGGTCCGTTCAAGTCACTTCAAATGCTGTGGTTCCCCCACTACTGATCGTGATGCCTGCTTGGTATTAGATCAGGGGGCGCAGCACTCACCCGACCACCCCGGCGCTTGGCCCTGCCATGCGCCTGAGAGGGGTGTGAGGTTAGCACTCTCCTCCAACGACTTGCGCAACGTGATCACTCACAAGCGCCGGTCAGGAGAGTTGACCAACAAGCACGATGCGCCTCTCACGGGGCACACTTGTGCAGTGGTCACCATCAACTGCTGTTGCAAGACGGCAGTACCACCAAAGCAGTCGGTCTTTCAACGGCTACAATCATCGACACCCCTCCGACATCGCCTTGGGACGAAGGTGTCAGCAAAAGAGGAACTAAAGATTGCGTCATGCAACGTGATCTCCAATTCCTTATCTGTCCGGAAGACGACTGCCAATTCCTCGTCTTCATCCAAAAGCCAGCCGAGGAAAACCAAGGCAGCTGTCACGACCTCTGGAGTGTTCGAAGGCACTCGGTCGAGGAAGAAGTCCTTGGAGGAAGCTGGGGGTAGCCAGACCCTTGTTGAGCCTCCTTCCGAAGACGAAGATGTCCAAAGCACAGCTGCGGCGGATCTTCATCAAAGCGAAGATGGCCTCCCTGAAGCCCCTCAAAATGACGATGTCCTCCAGGACACCGCCGGGGGTAGCGCTGAAAATGAAGAGGCCCTTCAAGACAGAGCTGAGGGCAGTCAGGCCCTTGCAGATGCGCCTGTCGAAGACCAACTCCAGAATATGGCTGGGGGTGGCCAAACACCAGGAGAAGTAACTCCCCCACATGAGAGCGAGGCTGAGAGCGAAGCCTCAACTAATCCATCCACTTTCGGCCGTGTCATGACAGTATACATGACCGGGGGTGATCTTGAGGCTGATGTACCGCCACAGGACATTGTCCAGCGCATAGACTCGTTAGAGGGAGGACTCAAAACCCTCTCTGCCTCAATACAAGCACTGACACAAGCAGTGTTTGAGATGCGGTCGGCCTTGATCAGGACACCTTCAAATGGTCCCGACCCAGGAGCTAATGGAGAGTCGAGTGTGCCCCTCCAGCGGACACCCTCAGACACAGAAGCACCCCGGACATCGGAGCCCTCAAACGCTCCACTCCAGGTGGTACCTCCTTCCCCGGCTCCTAGCTCCACGGAGGACGTGGTCGAAATGATCAAAGATCTGCGGGAGCGCTTCGAGTCCAAGAACAGGCAGGAGGAACGCCAGAAGATGGGCATTCCCCAGCCTTATCCCCTTGAGTGGAACAAGGTGGTTTATCCCCCAAAGTATAAACCACAAACACTCACGCCGTATGACGGGAAGGACTCTCCACGACGGTACCTGACGTACTTCCAGTCGCAGACAGGGCATCTTCCGAAGGAGGACGCACTCCTCACCAGCATCTTTGTTGGGGCCCTGAAAGGGGTGGCGTATGACTGGTACTGCAGCCTCCTCGATAATTCCATATCGTCCTTCGACGACCTGACACGCCTCTTCCTCGACCGCTTCTACGACGGTGGAAAGGACATGACGATGGCGTCTCTCATTGAGATACGCCAGAAGGACAAGGAAACGGTTCGGGCATTCATCGAACGCTTCCGTCAGGCCTGCTTCAGGTTACCTCCAGGCATGCCAGAACATGCGCTTCTCTCCGCTTGCAGTATGAACATGCTGCCTGCAGTAAAGCTCTGGCTTAACTCTACTCCCCCTCCCGATTGGAGCTCCCTAATCATTGAAGCTGAAGCTGCAGAGAAGAAGGCGGCCAATGCACGTCTTCTGGGTGTTAGCTTCCCCGCCTTTGACGATAAGGGGAAAAAGTCCGCAACCAACAATTCCGGACGAGAAACAAAGGGGAAACAGGCATTGACAGTTAATGCCTCGAAGGGCGCATCTGCGCCTACTCAAAAGCCTCCATTGGCACCGAGACCCAAGGAGGTTTATTCATTCAATGATGACGATACCCTACAACTCTTTGAGATACTGAAGCAGGGTGACAAGATCAAGCTTCCGGACCCGAAGCGGCCCGATGAAGTCGGGAAGGTGGACAACCCAAGGTACTGTCACTACCATCGGTTTGTCGGACACCCGACTAAGGACTGCTACGTCCTCAAAAATTACATCCAGCGCATGATCAATGCGGATGTAATCTCCGTCGATTACGAAGAGAAGACGGTGTCAGCTAATGTGGTGTCACTTCAGTTCGGCACCTTGCCGCCGACTACCACACAAGATGGCGTCGTCCCCATCCCTAAGGCGACAATGGAGGTGGTGAATTTGCCACCCACCCGTGACAATGCGAGTGGACTTGTCCCACTCACCACATCTCGAGGAGAGGTCCTCTGGGTTCACCCCGACCTCGTCTCCGAGGTAACTCAACCGGAGGTACGCCCTACCTCCAAAGCAAAAGGCAGGAAGATCAAGTCTTGCCGCACGGTCTCTTCTTCAACGGAAGAGGCGCTTCCTGTGCAGACGCGTGCACAACAGAACTCCCAGCCCGGTGAAGCTGCCGCCGAAGTGGTGCCTCCTGGCACCATCCCTGAGGAGGGTCCATCCAAGCCCTCAGCAGCCAATAAACAAAAGCAAGTGGAGGCCCGTTTCGACAGACCTCTGCGGAAAGAAAATGCTTCGGGGCTAGCCAAGCCCCACAATTTTGACATTCTGGCACAACTGGCTAGTACTCCTGCACGCTTGTCTCTGTTCGAGCTCCTGCGTCTCTCCAAGGACTCCCGAGAAGCTCTTTGCGAAGCTCTGAAGGATGCCGAATCCTTTCTCAGTCAGGTCAAGCAGCCTGAAGACCTCCCAACTACTTGTGCACACTGTCATTGTGCGGATGAAGTTATCCCAAACATAACCTTCACCCAACAAGACATGCTGCTCAAGCATCACCGACATAACCGACCGTTGTATTACACAGGGTACATCGGTTCGGTAAAGGTGAGCAGGATTCAGATCGATCCGGGGTCTTCCCTAAGCATCATTCCAAAGGCGCTGCTATCAAAGCTGGGAATCCTAATGTATCGGCTAGCGCCCTCCAATACGACCATCAGCGGCTTCAACGCCAGCAAGAGCGAGCCACTGGGCAAGATCCGGCTGAAGTGTCACATCGGCAGCCTCAAAACTGAGGTGACTTGTTATGTGGTGGATGCCGAGGTCAACTACAACATCTTACTCGGACGACCATGGTTACATGAGTACATGGTGGTGCCCTCCACGCTCCACCAATGCATGAAATATGTATCCACCAACGGCGTCATCCGGACGGAGTTTGCGGATATCGATCCCTTCAAAGGGATTGAGGCCTACTTCACCGATTCCCACTTGTACAAGCCACTTGATGAGGAGGAAGCCAACGACGCCGATGATGAAGCAGAGACGGCAACAGAGCCGGACTTGGAACCCGAAGCGACTCCTGACGTCCCCTTGAAAATCCGTCTGAAAGGGAGACCACCCCAGAAGGCGCCTCCAATGAGCATCAAGCTATCAGGAAAAGCGCCAGCTCGCGAAGCCCCCCTGAAGATACGCCTCAAGGGAAAGCCACCACAAACAGCGGCTCCCCTAGTGGTAAAATTATAAGGGAAGACGCCACTCATCGAAGGCGCAACCGAGGCACCCCTCAAGGTGCGTCTTAAAGGCAAGCCGCCGCAGTCATCCAAGATGCCGGAGAGGGCTCATATAACCCTCTCAGACCCCAAAGTCGGAGCGGTGGAGGACTCTCCTGATCCGGCCCCAGTGCTTACAGACGAGGAGCTTGGCGAATATATCTCTGCCGATGTAGACGCACCCTCCTTCGACAATGTAATCCCACGGGATAAAATCTCGTACTTTATCAATAATAGAGTGTCTTTCAATTATTCTTGTCTTCCACACTGGAATGCCATGTATACATTAGACAACGCTCTACGGTCGTTGCAAACACAAGTAACGACCGTCTACCATAATCAAATAGTCCCGTCTCAAGGAGTCTTCATAGTCCCTCCACGAAGCCGAGACGAAGGCACCATCATCTCGGGCAAAATCGAGCGTCGTCGGAACCTCCCGTCGATCGAGCCCGAACCTGATACCGGCAGAGTACAAGTCTATCGATACACGGATGCGGCTAAGCACATCATCCAAAAGATGGGCTACGACCTGAAAAGCAACAAAGGCCTAAACTACGGCAAGGGTCGGCATCTCCCTGTCCGGCTTTCGATGTCCAATGGAAAGCCACAGGACTACTATAATCGGACTCGACGGGGGTTAGGCTATGTCACGCCGCCATCAACTCCAGAGAGTTCAGACGCAGAAGACATAGAACATTCCCACTCATCAGAAGCATCGACGTGGGATTCCGATACCAGTATCGGATCAGTCTTCAGGAAAGTGCTGTCAGCTAACATGACATCGACGCAACCTCAGAAAGATGAAGGCGAAGACCAACCGCCGGAACCCTTCGAAGAGGAACCCTGGGCTCAACGCCTAGGAGAACAATGGGAGTCTCGTTTTGAGTTACGAGAACCTCCCACCGAAGACGAAGTCGAGCAAATCGACCTCGGGGATGGGTCTTCTTCTAAACCCATCTTTATCAGCAAAAGCTTGGAAGGAGAAGACCGAGAATCTTTAGTCCAACTCGCTAAGGAGTATATCGACGTCTTCGCCTGGAGCTACGAAGACATGCCGGGTCTCGATCCACAGATTGCGATACATAGGTTGAACATCTTACCAGATGCCAAACCTATCAAACAACAACAGCGTCGCTTCCGCCCGGACATCATGAACGCCATCGATCAGGAGGTGGACAAACTCTTGACCAGTGGCTTCATCCGTGAGGAACAACGATCGGACTGGGTAGCCAACGTCGTCCCTGTCACCAAGAAGAACGGGAAGATACGAGTCTGTATCGACTTCAGGGATCTCAACTCTGCTTGCCCGAAGGATGAATTCCCGCTCCCAATCACCGATGTAATGATCGACAACACATGTGGCTTTGAACGCATGTCCTTCATGGACGGGTATTCAGGCTACAATCAAATCAAGATGTTCCCTAATGACGCAAAACACACGTCATTCAGGACTCCAAAGGGTGTTTTCTGCTACACAGTAATGCCCTTCGGCTTGAAGAACGTTGGTGCAACGTATCAGCGAGCTATGAGCACCATCTTCCGTCAACATCTTCGCAAGACAGTTGAGTGCTATGTTGACGACATCGCAGTCAAGAGCCGCCTCAAAAGAGATCACCTACAGGACCTAAAGACGGTCTTCGATCTCATGCGGGCACATCAACTCAAAATGAACCCCGCTAAATCCTTCCTGGGGGTTTCTAGCGACAAATTCTTGGGCTTTGTCATCACGGCAAAAGGCATTCATGTCGATCCCGAGAAGACTAAAGCCATCCTTAACATGGACCCTCCGAAGAACCTTCGAGAACTTTGGGGCTTACAGGGACGTTTGGCATACATCCGGAGGTTCATAGCAAACCTCTCCGGTAAATGTCAACCCTTTACTCAGCTCATGAAGAAGGGAGTCTCTTATGTCTGGTCAGAGGAGTGCCAAAAGGCTTTCGACGACATCAAGGTTTACTTAACAAGCCCGCCAGTCCTAGTGGCACCTGTCGCCGACAAACCATTCCTCCTCTACGTCCGTGCCATGGATCATTCCCTCGGTGCTTTGCTGGCTCAAAACAGCGATGCAGGCTACGAACAAGCAATCTACTACCTCAGTCGAACACTCATCGGGGCCGAACACCGGTACAACCCCGTTGAAAAGGAGTGCTTGGCTTTGGTGTTTGCCATTCAAAAGACTCGTCATTACGTCTCGGGCCAGACAATTCACGTCATCTCCCGAGTCAATCCGCTCAGAGTTCTCATGACAAAGCCAGGGTCATTAAACTCCCGGCTGGCTACATGGGCGATCCTACTAACACCATACAACATGGTGTTTGTCCCGCAGAAGGCAGTCAAGGGTCAGGCTCTGGCTGATTTTTTAGCTGCACACCCCATCCCAGAATCTTCAAAACTCTATGAAGACATCCCGGATGAAGTTCAAAAATCAAACGTCACTGAAGGAAGCCCCGTTTGGCGGATGTTCTTCGATGGCGCTTCAAGAACGGGCCCCAATGGCCAAATCATCGCAGGAGTGGGGGTAGTCTTAGTCTCCCCCGATCAGCTGGTCATCCAGCGCACATACTCCCTTTCGAAGCCGTGCTCCAACAATATTGCTGAGTACAATGCACTCATCATGGGACTCCAGCTAGCACAACAGCTGGGGGTGGATCATCTGGAAGCCTACGGCGACTCGAAACTCGTCGTAAACCAGATTCGGGGGCAATACGAGGTTCGCCATGAAGATTTGATCCCTTACCATGAAGTTGCATTGAACATCATTTCAACCTTCACTGGGTTCTTCATCGAACATGTACCCCGCCTACAAAACTTGGAGGCTGACGCTCTAGCTGGCCTCGCAGCCTCATTGGCCGCGCCCCTTGGGACTCAACACTATGTCACGGTAACTGGCCGAGACTTGATTTGTCCCAGAAACAACCTATGTTTGCAAATGGCTCACGCCATGCCGACAAATACTGGGGTTAATGTCCGAGACTGGAGGTTCCCGTTCATCGACTTCGCTGTCTACGGAATCCTTCCAGAGGACCCGAAGGAAGCCGTCTCAGTCAGGAGACGCTCTCTTCGATTCTACTACGATACAGCCACTAAAACGCTGTACCGACGCTCCTTCGACGGGCTTCTCCTTCGATGCCTGTCTAACGAAGAAGCGGCCGAAGCTCTTTGAGAAGCTCATGACGGAACTTGCGGAGCTCACCAACCAGGGCCTAAGTTGCAAGATCGACTGCGACGTATGGGCTACTACTGGCCAACCATGGTTGCCGATGCAGTGGAATATGCTAAGAAGTGCCATGCATGCCAACTTCATGCAGACTTCATACATACACCATCTGAACCTCTACATCCTACAGTCGCCTCCTGGCCATTCGAAGCCTGGGGCATGGACATTGTAGGGCCAATCACCCCTCCTTCATCGAGAGGACACCGCTTCATCCTGGCCATCACCGATTACTTCTCCAAATGGGCGAAAGCAGTCCCACTAGCAGAAGTAAAAAGCTCCAGGGTGGTCAGCTTTATCAAACACCATGTCATTTACCGTTTTGGGGTACCCCGGCGAATCATCCATGACAATGGTCCTCAGTTTATCAGCCATATTTTCAGCAGGTTCTGTGACAAGAATCGCATTCAAAACGTGGCCTCAACCGCCTACAATCCGGCAGCAAACGGATTGGCCGAGGCATTCAACAAAACTATCGTCAGGCTACTCAAAAAGGTCGTGTCATCCAACAAACGCGACTGGGACAAAAAGCTTGGCGAATGCCTTTGGGCCTACCGCACAACGGTACGGACCCCAACAGGCAACACTCCATTCTCCCTGGTCTACGGGAGCGAAGCAGTACTGCCTCTCGAGATACAGATACCTTCGCTCCGTGTGGCAATCACAAACGATCTCACAGAAGAAGACAATCAACGTCGTCGTCTGCGGGAATTGGAGGCACTTGACGAAAAGCGTCTCCTAGCTCAACAACGCATCGAACTTTACCAAGCCCGTATATCACAGGCTTTCAACAAGAAGGTCAAGCAAAGAACTTTCCAAGTTGGCGACCTGGTTTTAGCAGTCAGAAGGCCAATGGTGTTAACTCACAAGACACCAGGGAAGTTCGAGCCCAAATGGGAAGGACCCTTCATCATTGAGACGGTATACTCAAACGGTGCTTACCGGCTCGCCAAACCCAATGGGGACTTGTTCATGATGCCCATCAACGGCAAGTTCCTAAAGAAGTACTACTCTTGACATCCTCCAAGACATGTATTTCCCCAAACAACCTCTTTTCACAAAATCAATCGCTTCCGGAACCCAGCTGTTCCGTGGCATCCTTCCGTAGAAAGATAACCACGTCCACATTACCTCTGAGTTGTCTCTCTACATCCTACAAAGCGGAACCTTACACTTCGTGAGCTTACGCTATCCTTCATGTTTACCACGTCCACATTACCTCTGAGTAAACATCCCGTACAAACAACTCCTACGTTGTCGTACATTGATCGCAGAACTTCCACGTCCACATTACCTCTGAGTTGTTCAGCGTATCCCCCAGGATCATTCCTACCACGTCCATAAACACCTCTGAGTAGGAAGATTCTATCATTTGAACCTAATGATTGCCATGTCCACATTACCTCTGAGCAAACATGTTGGTTCCTTTATACTTATTATCTGTACTTAAAAACCAAGGTGCGCAAAAGATAATAGGTCCACATAAATCATCAAGTTCATGAAATCAAAAATGAACACATCAAAGAGATAGTGTATTTCTTTAGTTTTCAAAAGGAGTACAGAAATACGCTATTTCCCCAGCAAGAGTTGCAAAAAACATATAAAAAAAAGAGAAGCTACAATCCCCGATCCTCCCCAGGGTGGGATGAGAGTTCTCTGACTCGACGTCTCAGGTCGGCAGTGCGAGTTTCCACAGTCGCCCGGACTCGCAGCTCGGCTTCTTGACGCATTAACCCGACAGCCTCAGCGGAAGTTTTACTCTCATACTTCTCATCAAGCTGTCGTCGCTGTTGAGCCAAAGCAAGGGTCCGCTGAGTAAGAGTCGTTTCCTCCCGTTTGAATGCCACGTGTTCAGCCAGGACGCGCTCAGCCTCTAGTTAAAGTTGGGCCCGCTGGTCTTTAAGACGGCGCATCTGAGCATCAACTTCTGCGATGTTAGCATCCACCGCAGCCCGCTTCTCCGTCGTCTTCTTCATAGATTGAGACAGCTGCTCCGCCGCAGCCTCAGTCCCAGCCACTTCACGCTCCCAACTGCTCACCTCGGCTCGATGGGAAGCCTCGATCTCAGCCATCGACTTTCCTATCTCTGTATCTATCAAGACCGAGAGGTCATTTCGTTGGATGCGCTGCAGTTCCGCGAGCCGCTCGTCCAGCTCCATCACCGAAACCTCCAGAATTTCGGCCATATGGTCATGGCCCTGGTGAATGCGGATCAGCTCGATACAAGGCATTGCCAAAGCTTTTGCCGCCGCAAAGCTCCCCTTGGCATCTACCACTGCAGATACACCTTTCTCCAGCATTTTGTACACTTCCTCGACGAGGAATTTCACATACCCGTCGGCTTCCGCCAGCACCTGCGGCGTCATAGCAGGAGTTGAGGGAGCTACTATAGTTTGCGGACCGGAGGAAGATCCGCCGACCTCGATCTGAGAGGTTTGAATCTCGGCAGCAATAGGCTCTTCATCAACAGGGCCCAGACTGCTAGCCCGAGGAGCCGAAGGAACAGAAGGAGCCGGCGCATGCGTCGTGATAGTACCCCAAGTAGAAGGAGCAACAGAGGGTTCCACACCCTTACCCTTCTCAAGCCCGGAGAAATCACCGACGTCAACGGCTACCTCTTCCCCCGATATTCTATCAGCATCAGCCACCTCCCCCGGCAAAACGGGGAGGTCAACATTTATCTCCTGGCCAGCCCCAGGAGACAAGACCGGCAGAAGAGTCTCATTCTTCTCAAGTCCCTCTACAGGGACAGAATCTGTCGCTACCGCCTGATCGGTAGCCATCTCTATGTCCATGGTTGAAGCCAAGGAAGGATTCGGCAATGATTCAGCCGACCTCCCTTCATCATGACAAGGAGGGGAATCAACCCTCTCCTCTATCCTCACCGCTTCTGCTGCCCCCGCAACGGACCCTTGCAACGCTGGAGGGACGTCACCAGAAGGCGACGAACTCCAATCCACTTCATCATCAGGATGCCTCGAGTCTGTAGGACCCTCAGCGTCCAAGGCCTCCACGGCAGATGGTACTATCCCAGAAGTTGTTGCGACTTCAAAGTCAGGAGATACTAAAACCTCCGCGGGAACATCTTCGGGATCCTCCTCCACAGGAGACATCATCGTTGGTGGAATGCGCTCCTCAGAAGAGCCTGCCACCTCCTTCGGCTTACTGGTGCCCGATTTCGAAGCACGAGACTTCTTCTTCAAGCCCTACAAGAAGAAGAGCATAAGTCGCCACAATGACATAAAAAAAAAACTGGAATTATGAGGCACTCCTTACCTCAGCGGGAGCTAAGCCCGTTGGCGTTACAAGTGGCGTTTCCGTAATCTTCGGGATCAACGTCCTTCTCGACCTTTTTGGTACAGAAGAACCAGCTTCTGCGTCAGCCCGTCTTTTCCCGACAGACGGGTCTCTCACTGGTGCCACAGCAGCAGCCCGATACCCCGCTAATTCTGGCGGACGATATGACCGAGCTGCCACCAATATATTCGTTGTTGCCTCCAACTGGGTTCTAATGATGAAACTAGTCTCCCTGTCATAACCAGGAGACATAGTATTCATAGTACAATACAGCTTGGCGGCCGGATATAAGATCGGCGGCCGAGGATTGCGAACTGGTGTGGTAAACTTAACGCTAGTGCATCCAGCGTTATAATACTGCCAGCCCCGGGCTCCATCCAGCAAACTCCCGATGAAGCCTAGACTGCTACTGGGATTCCGCAGCATTAGCTGAGTGTAGCCAAATTGACGAGCAAATCGGCTTGGCAAGTACGGTTCCAGATAACACCTGTTCTGATTACGGTAGACCAGATGCGAAGGCCGGATACTCTGCAACCAACGAAAACTCCATTTCGGCAAAGTAACCGCATCCTCGCCAGAATCAACCAAATCCTGGTCGGCCTCGAAATTCTTGAAGATCGGACCAACCTTCACAATTTCCCACCCCTGAAGGAAGGACAAAACCCTCCTACAAACAGGGACGCCAGTGTAAGACCACTTCCTCTTGTAGAAGCGGCGAATGAAGGCATCTCCTTCAACATAGTCCTCCTCAGGACCAGGACTTATCACATTCGGATGATGTAAGATCAGCCAACCCATAAGATAATGGAAAGGTAGCTCGGCCCGGGGAAAGTTGTCATTATTACCTTTCTCATGGATCACATCATCAGCGAAAGACCTCAAACCGCGCAGCAGGTTGCACACCATCGCGGGGAGGAGAGCCAGAGGTCGTCCAAAGGCCAACTTCACTGCAGGCAAAATGAGATTCCGATGTACCCTCTCAACAGCACCGGATCCCCCTGCAAATATGCAATCCCGGAGCCATATCATCAAGTAGGCCGTCAACACTGCCTTAGATGACATCCGGTGCCCGCAGTGCCAGAAACAGCTGTACGTGTTCTTTCCGCTCTCATTTGAATGTGGGGTCCTCTCGTCCAGCCGGGTTATTTCAGAACTCACTTCTGCGGGTGTCAAGCCCTGCGGAGTCGCAAACCGGATCCTCGAAGGATCCGCCAAATCCTGTCTGAAAACATAGTCCCTCCAAGCAGTCACGTGAGGTTGGGTCTTACCCTTGTCCCTCCGGTGCATCAGATAATGATGGCTCGTCACCTCCTTGAAAACGGCCATCATCTCCGGGTCCTTATCTTCCAAGACCTGGATCTCTTCATTCGATGGGAAATATTCCTCGTACGGTTCCGAGCCCCAAGGAAGCTTGGACACTTCGTACATCTCATGAAGGGCCAATCCCAACTCCCCCACTGGAGTAAAGAAGCTACCAGTCTGGGTGTTGAAAAGCTCCAATAGCGCAAGGAACATCGGCTTATTGAGGTCCACGCCTGCCTGAGTAGCCCGAATGGCGGCAGTCAGCCCTATCTCTTTAAGCTCAACTTTGAACCTGGAAAGCACCCAGGAAGTCAACTCGTCCCACTTTGGGATGTAGTGACACCAACCTTCGACTCTAAAACCAGCTGTCGGATACGTGACCTTCGACGTCAGCATCCGATTTGCAAAAGTCGGGGCACTGAAGGGAAACGTGTCATTTGGGACTTCACTATAGATGCTCCCGGGACGCAAAGCTCGGTAACTAAACGAAGAACCAGTTCGTGAAGCAGTCAAGGTGTCTCGCTGGTTCGAGGTGGTGTCAATCGAAAGGGAGCCCCCCAAGGCACCCCCTTGAGAAGGCGTAAGTTCCCAACCCATCCTTCTCTTCGAAGCTAGACGATAAAAGGCTGTCAATGGCAACTGGCGGTCAACCTGCCGCATGTATAACATCATGCCCTTAGCAGCAAAGAACCAGTCTTCTCTGATCTTCAATATCTTCGCCTCGGAAGAGACTAATCGGTCGCCAAACAGAAAGGCTGGTTTTAAGAAGGTCACACCTTCAGAATCAGCAGACTTCAGTTTACCACTCTCCATCATACTCTGGAGGAAAAGCGACAACTGGACCTGGATTTGTAGCATCCTCTCACGAGGTTGGTCCTGAAGGATAGCATCCTTTGCAGGGTTGATCACCGCCTCATCAAAATCAACTCCCATCTGGCAAAGAGAAGCGTCCAGGAGGACCTCATTCAACAAAGGGATCGTCATCGACACTGGCACGACAAAAGTGGAAGTCAGGCAAAAAGACAAAATATGTCAAGCAGACTGGCACATTGCCAGGGTATGAACCCATGCGCATCTGCTTCGGCGCATCATCAGGGCATAGGCCCATGCGCGTCAGCATGTCTCGGCGCATCATCAGGGCGTAAGCCCATGCGCGTTGGCATTGGAGCTTCGGCGCATTATCAGAGCGTGAGCCCATGCGCGTCAACAAAGGCTTCGGCGCATCTTCAGGGAATAGAACCCATGCACGTCAGCCATTAAAACCTCGGTGCATGATAAAGGTATAAACCTATGCACGTCGGCAGGATAGAACCTCGGCGTATCATTAAAGACCGAAGTCTATACGCGTCGGCAGTTAGGGCACAGAGCCCAAAGCAGAGACGAAACCCACCTGTTACCTCAGGACGAACGTCGGCAAGAGGCGCAAGAGTGATAGGCACATCCTCATTCGCGGACTCCTTCGCTTTCTCCTTCCCCTTGCCGGCAGCGCCGCGAGGAGTCTTGGGAGCCATTCTCTCGAAGAAGGAGAAGTTAGGGTTTTGAAGAAGAAACTCTAAAGAAGCAGAGGCACAGAGAAGAGGAACTCTTTCTCTCTCCGACTCTTACCTATTTATAGGGCATGGTCGCACGCGTGAACAGATGACGTGTGATCTCAGCCGTCGCCTCGGGTTCTGTGCAAGGATAGCAGCAAATAAAACCAAAAGATCATCATTAATCTTTTCGGTTACCGAGGCACCATCATCATTAACTGAGAAGAGCATGCGCCCAGAAATCAGGCGCCCTGACCTCCATGCTTCTTATTCAAAGTATACCAAAACTTACTCAAAAGTTTTGAAAACTTTGAAGGGAGTCTTGTAGAAGCATGGAATTTTACAACCAGAAAGCCCATGCGCCAGACACTACATGCGCCAGAACTCAGATGAAGAACTTCACAGCAAAGTCAATAACTATAGACATTTGAAGAAGGACTTTTTATTTATATATAAAAGTCTATTACATGTCTAGAAAAGGTTGTACAAAGGAGAATTCCTACAAAGGAAAGAGCCTAAGTCTACAGCCAGCGGCCATCATGCGCCTTCAGATGAGCGCAGCGGCCACCATGCGTCTCCAGATAGGCGCAGCATCACTATGCGCCACCAGTGAGGCGCAGCAGATATCATGCGCCTCCATCCAGGCGCATCCCATCATCTCTTCAGCACCTCAGTTATGTGCATCCCTTCAGCCAAATTCTTCCAGCCAGGCTCACCTGGCCGAGCAGAGCCCAGTTATGTGCCGCTCTTCCAACCAGGCTCGCCCGATAAATGCTTCGACATAAAGCATTTAACCCTCTGGCTGGAACCAAGGAAGAGAAGAGCACCGCAAATGCTGTGGCCAGGGGAGGCTTCGAAAGAGCCTCCAAAGCCGAAGGAAGACCGTGATCGAAACTACGGCTAAAGGAGCAGCTTTCGACACGATCAAAGTGGGGAAACCCCACTTTGCAGGAAGAGAGAGCCTTGCACCGCCATTCCGATCTACGGCTCTTCCGGAATAACGGAGACGAGGCTCGAGCATCCTTATCTTTGGATGCAACAGGCACCTTCCGCCTGCCTCAGAAGCCCTCGACTCCGTCTTTTGGATGTAACAGTCACCTTCAAGTGCATCAAAGACAACACAACGTCTCATCTTCACCCTCGGGAGCACTTCGTCAGCAGAATGCACCCGTATGTTCAAATTCATATTAGAAGTACGTGAGGGAATGAGAAGCAAATCTTCTCTCCATGCCACTATTTATAGGCCGGGCAGATCAAACCCACGCGCCAAGTGGATGGCCCTCCGAATTCCGTGCAATGAATTTACATTAAATGGATGAACCGGACGCCTCGAATTCAGCCAAACGGCTATTTATAGCACTCGAAGAGCGAGACAGCCGCATCATTAAAAGATATATCCGATGCGCCATCCAGACAGCGCATCACACGGACGTGCCCTTCGGTGTCAGGCGCATCATACAGACGCGCCCTACAGTACTCGGCGCATTATAGAGGATGCGCCCCCACACATCTCCATACCGAGTGGAACGCCAACCGACGCGCCCACTCAGCTGTCCATCGAACGTCACCAACATTAAATGCTGAACTGACAGAGTTGGCAGCACGCCTCCCAAAGTCTGAACAGTTGACAGCTTTTTCAGAGAACGAAGCGTCGGCAACGTCAGCATCATCATGACTCCGACGGCTACTGCCACGTGGCCATCCGCATGCGCCTCTACGGCCATGCGTCCAAACCCGCATGCGCCTCTACGGCTATGCGTCCAAACCAGCATGCGCCTCTACGGCCATGCGTCCAAATCAGCATGCGCCTCAAAAGCCATGCGTCTCAGACTGCTCTCTGATCCCGAAAGACAGAAGGAAAGTCGCCTGCATGCGCCTCAAAAGCCATGCGCCCCAAATGGTTTGTAACTCCTAAAGGTTATGAGCCGCAGCCTCCTCCTGCGCCCAATCCAAGGCACAGCCCACCAGATCACTCCTCTCCACCAAATCCGAGATCTTCGAACCATGAGTCGACGACACGTGTCTTTTGACTCAACTCGTCCAAGATTTCAGCAACGGAAAGATCTTCTCCCTGCTACGTGCCGGCTCACAACAGCAGTATGAAGAGTTCTCCCCCTCGATCAGGGCGCAGCATCCATGCGCCTCCATCAGCAACCTCCACGTGGCGTTCCCACACCGGCGCATCCTACATGCGCGCATGAGCAGCCAGCCTGCAAAACTATAAATAGAAGGGTCATCTCCTTCACACACAGACAGAGACTCAGAACATAAGACTCACAAAAAGAATCCACAACAGAGAATCACCGGAGAGGCAGTTCTAGACACTCAACGTCTTACTCCTCTCAGCAAGCTCCAGCACCCAGAGCAATCAACACCTTCAGAGAACCGATAACCGCCGTCAGCCGGTCAACGGAGTCAACGCATTACCACTCGCTCCATTGGCACTAAGGACCCAGCTTAAACAAAAGTGTACTCCTAGGACTACATCTAAGTCCTATATTGTATCACTGTTCTGTTTGTATTAAGATTTCAATCAAAACAATTTTAATGGCAAACAAAGGTCTCCTAACCTTTCTAGTAGGCAATTTAGAAGACATCTCGATGTATGGGCAGGTGAAGGCTGACTCCCCCAGGACAAGTAACAACTCACAACACGCACACGTCAATACCAATACTATCAGCCGGCATAACTCGAGGCTAGCGGCCCACGTGACCCATCAGTCCACATAGCTCGAGGCTAGTGACCCTCGCGACTCGACTACCGTAGTACGCAGTTACTACAGCATTTTGGAATTAGGGTAGCCCATACATTCAACTGTCTTCTCCCTCCCAAGGTCTCTAACAAAAGGTAGTTCGCTAAGACTAGGTCCATATGCATACAAAAAGGCAAGAAGGAAAAATAACTGAAAAGCAATAAAGTGAACTAAAAATAGCAAGTAATGGATCCAACTGAAAACAGAAAATAAATGTGCAGTAAATAAATAAATAAAGATGCATCTAATTATAAACAGTAAATAAGGCAAGGTATCTTGCCTGAGGGTGGTGCGAGAAGTAGCAAAATCCAACAATCAGAATTGTCAACACGAAAGTCAAAATCCACAAGAAGCTCCGGATGCTGAAACAAACATCACGAACGAGTTTGGAATAAAAGATATGCCTAGGAAACGCCTGTCCAAAAGTCGAATTCTGGAACAGGGGCAATTTCATAATTTCGGTTCAAAACGATGTCCGCCGTTGGACCCGCTTTGCACCGAAATACGCGCCAGAACCTACGGTCTCTAAAGTCGTCAAACTATATGTCTATAGATTTGTTTTGATGAGACGAACCCAACGGTATGTCCAATTTTGGATTCCGGTGGGCTGTGCACAAAATTGCCCGTTGAGTAGGATTGTGGGCCCGCCAAAATAGCGTCCCGATCAACGGTCTCAGAATCGGACCAAACTTGGCTCACAGGACCAGAAAAATATTTCGAGTCCAATGGCGCAAGTTTCGTCGCGATTTGATGAGTGTGCACAAAGTAATTGGAAAATTCCGAAAAGCCCGATACGGGAAAATTTGACGGATACGAGTCAAATTCGTCGCGTACACGCAACCAATTTGAATTCCGTCAAAGCCCGCACGTCCGCAAAATCGATACGGACCTTTCGGTACTCTCGGTTTGCGACGGGGTCGCCCGGTTTGTCGGGACGCACGTCGTACCGGGGTAATTTCTAATTTTTTGAAAACTGATTTTTAGTGGGGTTTTTAATCTAATTAATACAGAATTTATTGCACAATAAATAAACTATTTGAAGGGGATGATAGAGGGTCATGTGGGCTTTCTACACGAATTTATGGAATTAGAAACGGATTAGAATCGAGAGAGTAATCGAACGGGGAAGTTGGATACCTCGTTGATCAAAACGGTCGTTGTTGTCGCCGTTGTTGTTGGTGGTGGTGTTGCCGTGGCGACCGTGAAGCGGGGCTGCTGTGGCTGGGCGCGGAGGTACTCGCCGAGAAGAGGGTGAGCGGAGGAGAGAGGAGGAAGGAGAGAGGAAGAAATTAGGGATTAGGGTTTGTATATCATATATATGTATGTATACATATATATTTTTTATATATATATATATACATATAAGGGGAAGTCGGCCATCAAGTTGCTGCTGTTAGTTACTAAAGGATGTGGGCGTCCAACCATAGTGCTACTGCTATTTTTCCTATAGGCATGCGTATGTGTGGGTGGTCCCACCCGACCACCCACTATGTTTTATATATTTTTTTCTTTTTCTTTTCTTGTCTTATTCTTTTCTTAAACTTTAATATATATATATATATATATATATATATATATATATATATATATATATATATATATATATATATATATATATATATATATATATATATATATATATATATATATCCATAAATATACCAAAAAATCTATTTAAAATCCAAATACCATTTAAAAGTCAACTATCCAATTATTTAATATATTTGAACATAATCTACATATATATAAATTCAATCCTTAATAAATCAACTCAACATTTAAATAGGAAAAACATTTTTATTAAATCTCCACAAAATAACTTAAATTATAATAAGATAATAATAATCGTCCCAATGGGTGAACTTTACCGCTCACCCATGTATGGGTCCAGAAAATTGTACCATCTTGTAAAATATTATTTAATATTAAAAATTCCAATAATTGTACACATAATTAAATAATTAGAAATTGTACATAAAATTCTAAAATAATTTAGGAAATATTTCTACGTACATAAAATATGTCTACATGGCCACCTTCGTCCCATCCCATGCCTATATGAGCTTAAATTTGGTTCGGGCCCAGTTCGGACTGAACTGGGCAAACTGGGTCATCAAATAAAATAAATAAAACTATAAATTGTATAAATTCATTTTTAAGTCTAATAAAATAAATAAATAAATAATTAAAAAATAGGGATTTTACATCCTACCCAACTTACAAGAATTTCGTCCTCGAAATTTAGGATTAATAGGGTAGATAGGGTTGAGGGATAGGAAGAGTTCGTCAATACCAAAATACAATTAAATTTTGGAGGAGGCGATAAAACGGCGCTCAGCACCACCATGCAATAGAAAATTTTGGAGTTGATATATATACAAAATATATCATGGTTATGGAATTCAAATAAGGATTGCTAGTGAGGGTAAAAAAATTTCGATAATCCAATTTTTAGAGAACAGTAAGGAATTGAGTAGGCCAAAGAGAATAACTTAGACATTTGGGAGATATGGTTCCTTGAGAGAAAACTGGATACTAATCATCTGGGTTGAGAGTTAGATTTAAGTGAACGATTAGAATCATTCTCGAGTGCTCAAGAATAATTGGAAGGACACGATAATAATTCTAGGGTGGAGAAAATGAGGAGTAGTTAAGGGCGAGGGTATAGCCACATGAGTCGGTCGGTGGCTATCTACACTTGTGTATAAATAACCGATTGGGCAACCAAAGATGATGCCTTGAGTCTATCTTAGCAAGTACAGTGCCTTGTCTTTCCAAAATAAGTAAAAGACAAAAACAACAAAGGTTTCAAAGACGATGTTATATATTGAGTACGAATTACGGGGTTCATAGACGGCGAAAATAATTTCAAAAAAGAATTGCCAAGGCTGTCGCGGATGAGACTAAGACAGGTTTACTATGTCTCCATCCACGTAGAATAATATGTGATAAGCGAACCAAAGTGCAATAGGTTGATCAGACCATCATGCACTGGTTCTGATTAGACAATATATTAATGGGTGCACCCAATAAAATATGTCATGACCAAGCTTGATAACGAAATAAGCTTGCAAAACTGAAGCTACGTTAGCAGTGTGAGATAGTCCAAATATGAGCAAGGGAAATATTGATGAAGAAAATTTTAAATAGTCCCGGATCTTTTAAAATCAAGTCTTGCCTGAAGTATGGGCCTATACAGTTGTCCTAGTGTTTCTTCATCTATGGCTGGGTAGACTAGATAAGATAGGGTCCTCTGAATTTATAGTCTAAGTGAACTTACTAATGTGGTTCACAAGGAAAAAGGTTTGTTAGGTGGTGAGGTATTCTACCCAACTTACAAGAGTCAAACTAATAGTATCATGGGACAATGGGTCAAGCAATCAAGATAAAGTACAAATTTAAGCATTTAAGGAATTTAGTAGAAAACAATCACATATCGGGTCGAAAGAATTAAGTCGAGGTTGAATCCCTATCCGTGGTCGAAAACATATCGGTATCATGGTAAAGATTATAGTTTGGCCATTTTGACCATAAGGTCATATCAAGAAATAGAGTACAAGGAGATGGGTTTTGGTGGGACATGATATGTCTACAGGAAGGTGGGCTTGTCTAGGTCTTATATATGAACTTTGTTGGAGGAAAAAGTCTAGTGTTGTACTCCAAATATCCAAGTCACGGTAAGGGACGCCAAAAGATCTAAAATAGAAAGTGGGAATTCACGAGGTGATAATTAATGCACAAATAAAGAAGATCAAGTTTAAGCATGAAATAAAATTAATTAAAGAATCCAATAAAAATAATAATTTATGGCACAGTTCTAGTGAGAACATAGTCTTCTACATGAATACAGTCAAGGAACCATTAACTCATTATTCAAATTACAATGGGTTAGAAGGTCGCAATTAAAAGATCTAGAATGGAAGAAAGCTCGCGTAAGTCGAGGTGGAAATACAGTCACCTAGCTGGGTAGATGACTAACAACACTTGTGTATATACTACTATCATGGTCATGAGTGACATGGCAATTAGTGTGGAATACTTCTAACTCATTAGGGCTACCTTTGTGGCCTACCATTTAAAATTTTAACTCGAGTTTCCTCCAAAAAAAAAGTTTCAAAAATAAACTTCCTAAAATAAACCACCAAAATTTGTATTCACTCTAATCCGTTCAAATTCATCATAAAAAAATTTAAATCACTCTCATAAATCTCAAAGCGAAATTTTATCACGTTACTACTAACCCTTTCCAAAATTAACGTTTACATTCAACTATTTAACTCAAGAGTTCATAATTTACGGATCCATAAAAATTTTACAATCAATCAAAATTTAATACTCTAAAATTTTCAAATAACCCATAATAAAACTCTTAGCATATTAAAAGCAATCTCAAAAATTAAGCTCAATGCTCTCATCAATTTTAACTTCTATTAATGCTAAGTTATTCCAACAAAATCACAACTTTTAAAAGGGTAACTTCCTTTAATCAATCAAAATAACTTTCCATCACATCCTTCGAAATTCTCCCAAAATTTTTAATATTAGCAATCCCTCATTAAACTAAATTTTCAAATAATCTTATCAGTCAAAATCTTTTTTTTTTCCAAAAATCTAAATAGATTTGTAAATCCTCAATCATAGGACACCATTTAAAATAAATATTTCTCAAAAATCGTTTTCATAACTTTCAAATATTTTAAACCAAAATTCACCGTCATTACTTTCACTTAAAATTCAAAATTTAATAAACACGAAAATCGTAAGTTGTACAACTCAAATTTAAATAATTCATATGGCCATTTTTAAAAGCTAAGATCATTTTCAAACCAAATTTATAACTATTCAAAGGTGTATAACTATAATACAATAATCATAAACATCAAAACTCGAAAATCAAATAAATTTTATATTTGTTCAAAGATGTATATCTATCACCCAAACTCATAAATATCACAACTCGGAAAGCAAATCAATTTTATACTTGTGCAAGGATGTATAACTATAACCCAAACAAATAATAAATATCAAATCTCAAAAAGCCAATCAAATTCTTAAACCAAGTATGAAATTCTATAAATCCTCTGGTGTTTACTATTGAGAAATCTCAAGGTTAAAACTTTCCGTGGTAATATCCTACTTTACCAATTACTAATCATTAAATCACACAAAAATATTTTTAACTCAATTAGAGTCTTGAATGTATTCCAATTGCCAATATAACCATTCTAGCCATGTGTTTGACCTATGAGCATATACTAGTGTAGTCATCTTCCTAGTTGATACTAAGCACGAAAATAAGAATCAACGGTAGAAAAGAATCAAGCAAGTTGCAATTCAAGGAAGTCGAACGAGAGTTCGGAATTTGAAGCCAAGGGAAGAGGTCAAGCTATATGGATGAGATTCCTATAATTCTAATCCTATGTTGCAGGTTCACATCGGTACAGTAACGTAACCGAAGTGACAAACTCGACCTGCATGGGCCACCACAAAAATATGTAACACCCCAGTCCCAAAATACGTAGGACTAGGTACATCGACATGCCAGCTGTATACATACGAAGTATACCCCAATATATGGAGACCTCGTATGAATACATAAGCTGTAAAATGCAGTAGAACCATAATAACTAAATCTTATCCACTAGATAATTAAATAGTATAAAAGAAACTTTGAATTTGTCATGTATACAATCGTTGGGCGGAGACAAAGTCTACTACCAACTATCTCAATTAAAATGTACAAGAAGTGATCGATAAAATAACGAGACGAACCAAGCGCAATCGTCTTCGAAAGAATGGAGAAGATCACTGCCTTGGCTAGAACACCTGCAAAATCACAGAAGTACACACCTGGAGAGATAACCAGGTCCTCAGAGGGACGTAACAAGATACAGGAAGAACATGCCATATGAACTGAATATAAATGCACCATAAAATAAAGATAAAGTAAAAGTGTCCAAACCATAACACGGCTCAATATCCCATCATCGAAACAGTAGGCTACCCCTACAACCAAACAAGGACAAGGGGTAACTTACTACTCTACGATGTGACATTTTCCCATGTCATGATTGGACCATAAAATTTGCTAAGGTCTCCTAACCTTTCTAGTAGGCAATTTAGAAGACATCTCGATGTATGGGCAGGTGAAGGCTGACTCCCCCATGACAAGTAACAACTCACAACATGCACACGTCAATACCAATACTATCAGCCGGCATAACTCGAGGCTAGCGGCCCACGTGACCCATCAGTCTACATAGCTCGAGGCTAGTGACCCTCGCGACTCGACTACCGTAGTACGCAGTTACTACGGCTTTTTGGAATTGGGGTAGCCCATACATTCAACTGTCTTCTCCCTCCCAAGGCCTCTAACAAAAGGTAGTTCGCTAAGACTAGGTCCATATGCATACAAAAAGGCAAGAAGGAAAAATAACCGAAAAGCAATAAAGTGGACTAAAAATAGCAAGTAATGGATCCAACTGAAAACAAAAAATAAATGTGCAGTAAATAAATAAATAAAGATGCATCTAATTATAAACAGTAAATAAGGCAAGGTATCTTGCCTGAGGGTGGTGCGAGAAGTAGCAAAATCCAACAATCAGAATTGTCAACACGAAAGTCAAAATCCACAAGAAGCTCCGGATGCTGAAACAAACATCACGAACGAGTTTGGAATAAAAGATATAACTAGGAAACGCCTGTCCAAAAGTCGAATTCTGGAACAGGGGCAATTTTGTAATTTCGGTTCAAAACGATGTCCGCCGTTGGACCCGCTTTGTACCGAAATACGTGCCAGAACCTACGGTCTCTAAAGTCGTCAAACTACATGTCTATAGATTTGTTTTGATTAGACAAACCCAACGGTATGTCAAATTTTAGATTTCGGTGGGCTGTGCACAAAATCGCCCCTTGAGTGGGATTGTGGGCCCACCAAAATAGCGTCCCGATCAACGGTCTCAGAATCGGACCCAACTTGGCTCACAGGACCAGAAAAATATTTCGAGTCCAATGGCACAAGTTTTGTCGCGATTTGATGAGTGTGCACAAAGTAATTAGGAAATTCCGAAAAGCCCGATACGGGAAAATTTGACGGATACGGGTCAAATTCGTCGCGCACACGCAACCAATTTGAATTCCGTCAAAGTTCGCACATCCGCAAAGTCGATACGGATCTTTCGGTACTCTCGGTTTGCGACGGGGTCGTCCGATTTGTCGGGACGCACGTCGTACCGGGGTAATTTCTAATTTTTTGAAAACTAATTTTTAGTGGGGTTTTTAATCTAATTAATACAGAATTTATTGCACAATAAATAAACTATTTGAAGGGGATGATAGAGGGTCATGTGGGCTTTCTACACGAATTTATGGAATTAGAAACGGATTAGAATCGAGAGAGTAATCGAACGGGGAAGTTGGATACCTCGTTGATCAAAACGGTCGTTGTTGTCGCCGTTGTTGTTGGTGGTGGTGTTGCCGTGGCGACCGTGAAGCGGGGCTGCTGTGGCTGGGCGCAGAGGTGCTCGCCGTGAAGAGGGTGAGCGGAGGAGAGAGGAGGAAGGAGAGAGGAAGAAATTAGGGATTAGGGTTTGTATATCATATATATATATATATATATATATATATATATATATATATATATATATATATATATATATATATATATATATATATATATATATAAGGGAAAATCGGCCATCAAGTTGCTGCTGTTAGTTACTAAAGGATGTGGGCGGCCAACCATAGTGCTGCTGCTATTTTTCCTATAGGCATGCTTATGTGTGGGTGGTCCCACCCGACCACCCACTATGTTTTATATATTTTTTTTTCTTTTTCTTTTCTTATCTTATTCTTTTCTTAAACTTTTATATATATATATATATATATATATATATATATATATATATATATATATATATATATATATATCCATAAATACACCAAAAAATTTATTTAAAATCCAAAATACCATTTAAAAGTCAACTATCCAATTATTTAATATATTTGAACATATCTACATATATATAAATTCAATCCTTAATAAATCAACTCAACATTTAAATAGGAAAAACATGTTTATTAAATCTCCACAAAATAACTTAAATTATAATAAAATAATAATAATCGTCCCAATGGGTGAACTTTACCGCTCACCCATGTATGGGTCCAGAAAATTGTACCATCTTGTAAAATATTATTTAACAATAAAAATACCAATAATTGTACACATAATTAAATAATTAGAAATTGTACATAAAATTCTAAAATAATTTAGGAAATATTTTTATGTACATAAAATATGTCTACATGGCCATCTTGGTCCCATTCCATGCCTATATGAGCTTAAATTTGGTTCGGGTCCAGTTCGGACTGAACTGGACAAACTGGGTCATCAAATAAAATAAATAAAACCATAAATTATATAAATTCATTTTTAAGTCTAATAAAATAAATAAATAAATAATTAAAAAAATAAGGATTTTACAACTACCCCCAGACGGACGGGCAATCAAAAAGAACAATTCAGACTTTAGAAGATATGTTACGAGCTTGCACCCTAGATTTTGGAGGGTCTTGGGAGAGTCACCTGCACTTAGTCGAATTCTTATATAACAACAGTTATCAAGCCAGTATCCAGATGGCACCATTTGAAGCACTATATGGTAGGAAGTGTAGGTCGCCACTGGCATAGGACAATATTGGGGAGAGGAAGATGTTAGGCCCAGAAATGATTGTTCAGACAGTTGAAGCGATTAAGGAAATTAGAGAGCGACTTCGAGTTGTGCAAGATCGACACCGACATTGGGCGGACCAGCATCGTAGGCCGCTAGAATTTTTTTTTTGGGACCACGTGTTCTTGCGGATCTCACCTACTCGCGGGGTCATTAGATTTAGCGTTCGTGAGAAGTTGAGTCCGCGATATGTGGGCCCATTTGCTATCCTTGATAGGATAGGCGATGTTGCTTATCGTTTGTCCCTTCCACCTTTGTTACGAGAGTTGTATGATGTGTTTCATGTATCTCAGTTGCGTAGGTATGTATCGGACCCAAGCCATATTCTCGATCATTCTGAGCTGGTTGTTGGTACCAACCTGTCTTACGAGAAACATCTTGTGTCCATTTTGGACCGAAGAGAGAAGATACTCAAGGACCGAACAATCAGTCTTGTCCGTGTTGCTTGGGGTTATCACTCCTCAGGAGAGTCAACGTGGGAACGTGAGGATGATATCCGATCACGGTATCCGCACCTATTTGACTCACAAGGTATATTTCTTTCTATGTATCTTGATTGCCTTGATTCTTCATGCTTATCACCTTATGAGTAGAAATTGCTTGATGTCGTAGATTGATAAACATAGATATATTACTTGCTATTTGGTATTGTAAGATGATTGCTTGCTCGCTAAAATTGTTGTACTTAGATTAGTTTAGCCCTGATATTTCTATCCTGCTTGGATTTGAAATTCCGAGGACGAAATTTTTCTAAGGAGGGTAGAGATGTCACCCCCCATTCCCAGAATACGTATTTTAATATGTGTACTGCTTGAATGTATTTATTTAATATTTATCATGCATTTGTTCTGTATTTATTCTTTTAATTGTATGCTAATTATTTTTCTGTATTTTATTTTCTGCTCTTGGGTTCGGCTTGGTTTGGTTTGTTTTCGAATTTTGATGGTTTATTATGAACCGAACCCAACCCCACCAACCTACCATCACCTTCATTTAAAGCCCCAATCCTTTCTCTCTCTTCATTACTTCTCATTTTTATTTTTTCTTCTTCTTCCTCATAACTCTCTCTACCTACCAACCCATAGGCAAGTACATCTTGCTTCCACATGAGAATTTATGTTTATGGTTCATTTATCTTCCTCTCATGATTCTAAGATAGCTTAGAACTTGGCATTTGGCATTTTGAAGTCTCATTTTTAGTAGACCTAGAAATTACTATTTTTTTGGATTTTATTGGTTTTGATCTATCAAACTTTCTTATTTCCAAGTTTTGTTCGTTCCAGATTGTTGAGATTGTGTTATACGCCATTCTGACCCATGGAATCCCATTTTCGGCTTGGAATAAAGTTTCCATGGAATTTGGAGTTCTAGAAGAACTCTATGCCCACGTTTTTATGTGTCAGCGTAATATCGAGCTCTGCGCCCACGATCATTCATGTCAACGTGAATCTGTTTTACGCAAGTCGACTTGGCTTGGCGTATTACTTTTTACGCATACTCATTCGTGCGTAAAACTAACTATTTACGTGTATTAGTTCACGCGTAATATTATTCTTTTTATGCGTAACTCTATTTTTACGCGTACTATTCTGGCTTGGCATAATTTCCTTTACGCGATTTTGCTTTACGCGTAATATTATTCTTTTTACACGTATAATGTTTTACGCGTAACATTACTTTTTACGCATACAAGATTCATACGTAAACTTGACTTTTGCGCGTACCCTGTTTCACGCATAACGTTACTTTTTACGCGTGACTCTATTTTTACGCGTACTATTCTGGCTTGGCGTAAGACGAGTTTTTACGCGCAACTTTACCCTTCATTGAGCGTACTCCTTTAAGCGTAAGCTTTATTCCTTCACGCGTAAACTTCTTCCACGCGTAAAATTTTCTTTACGTGTATTTCATTGGGCGTACTCTTCTGGCTGGGCGTAATTCATTGAACGTATCCCTTTTTGTGTACATGGCACCCTTATTATATCCTTACGCCTTTTGACATGAACTTGATATAATCATGATATGTTAATATTGTAAATACATGTTTTCGTGTGGAATGTACCATGTGTCTTGATTTGGTTTATGGATACCCAGAATGACTGGAACTTAATCCTGCGAGTTATGGACTCGACCATACTAATACTAGTTGACTTTCATGCCTTGGCACAAATTGACATTGATTGTTATCTTGACTAAATGATTGATCATGCGTTCCTGGTTGAAACTAAGAGACGGGCTAGTCGTCTTATTGAAATTGAATGAGACACGTTCATATTAACATGAACCATTGCAATCGACTAGCCGATCCTGAACAGTGGCCTATGGACACGTGCAAACTTTAATTTATTTTCTACAAAGCAGCATGTGTACCTTATGGTCAAGGTATGATTATTCCGTGGCTAGGATTGATTGTTGCATTATGCTATGTAAGACCTACAACCTAGCCGTACGGACATCGTTGTAGAGTTATGCATATCGTACTTTGTACGAAAGTACTCATTCTGAATGACCATGATCCACGGCATTGGAATTCACTCAACATAGGGACTACTAAGTTAAAATAAAATAACGATTGCACGGAGTGAACGGATTCCCGAGTTCTTGCATGGCAGCCATCCTTGGGACAATTAGTGCCCGACATGCCGGATGGTTCCCACAGATACTGCAAATCTGCCACATGGGCGGGAAGCGGTATCTGCTTATATTATTTATTGTATATTGATGACGGGCGTCCCGCTGGGACTCGTCTAATTCATGATTGGCGCAATTGATTGATTGGGTAGACTAGCCTTGCTTGTACATAGTAAGAACTGAGGAATCCTTATTGCATATTTCTAAGGTAACTTGGAACTTACAGTTAGCAAGCCGTAGTAGTTGTATTACGGTCTAAATTGACTTGTTTGTGTACTGTACCTACTCTGTTAACTATTGAGATGATCAGAATGTCAGGACATGACGGGTCAACTTCTGTCCTTGTTAAGTTGACTTGAAGTGTCGTGATGTTGTGTGAATCCTAGTAGCAAGTAGAGACCTATGTATTATATTCTTAACTCTTATTACTGGTTTTAATTCTCATGTCGTGCTTCCTTGTGGTACTTGCTATTAGAGGTATAACCTCTCTGGTTTTGCATGGCCAGATTTAGAGCCAGTTCCCGAGGACTCAGCTTACTTCTACCTCCAAGATGGTCAATACTAGAGGGATGATCGCAGGAGGACACGAGTGGGTTCCTTGCTTCCCTGCTCATTTTGCTACTTACTTTACTTATTGCCGTTTGGTACCGACATGTTAGTCGGACTGTCTTGCACTTACTTTACATAATTGTAACTAATTCAGACTGCAGCTGATAACGATTGTGTATACCTTGTTTTATCCTCTGGCTATGTTTTTTGTAAAGCCAGATCTCAAGAACATTTTGACTGGACATTTGGAACGCCTTACTGCTTTATCTTACATGTTCTCTATTTACTGTTTCTTGTTTGAATGATTGAGACAATAGATGTTAAGTAACCCTAGTAAGACGTTCATGTAGCCCCTCGTCTTTTAGACAACATTGATCGTATTATACGGTATTCATCTACCCGTAATACATAGCTGGCTGAGTCACTCCTCCGCTCTCCGGTATTCTGGTTCTCGGGCGTGACAGGTCCCAATGGCTCAAATTTTGTCTCGAGATGAAGAACATGCATAAAGTTATGAGCTAGTTTGCAAAGAGGTCGATATGGGGTATCTCGGCCAATACGCCTCGATTTCGTCGCGCACGTACAATGAAATCAAGTTTCATCGAATCCCATATATTGACAATATCCATACGCATCTTGCGATGCTCATGGATTGTGACCACGTCATCCGATTTGTCGGGATGCATGCCGTATCGGTAAAAGTTATTGGGATTACAATTTTAAAAGCTAATTTTTCCTAAACTTTGAAACTGTTTTAACATCAATCTAACTGATGAAAAATAAAACTAAAAGTTGGGTTTCTATCTCGTATATGTTGTCTATAAACCTATTCAAACAAAATTTCGAATCTGTTGATGGTTTGTCTAAGAATCACCTTCCAATATTACCATTGGACTGTCCTATCTAATATTTGTGAAACTATTTTCCGCCATTCTTCACATCGATTTTCGGAATCGATGGCTCATCTTTTCCCGAACCCACTTGTTGGGATATCGAGAGGGTCATGTTGGCTCTCTATCGAAGTTGGTAGTTCGAGTTTTTATTGAATAGAAAAAAGGTTTGAAGGGTTGAAGGGAAATCTTGACTGTTGTCGATAGGTCCAAACATATGGCTTCCCCTATTCTATGGTGTTTGCTGGTGGTGCGGCGTGATTTCGACGAGCTCTATGGCGGCGCAGGCGGTCGAGCACATGTGCAGGAGGTCGAGGATGCCTCTGGGTCCATGAGCCTCGATCACAAGAAGGATTTTGGCGTGGAGAAGGAATAAAGGAAATTTTCGAGAGGGTTTAAAATCTACGTTTCGATTCAAATTTTTCTTGATTTGAAATACAATTTTAAATCAAGTTTTGATCTGATCAAGAAGAGAACTTGGTTTGGATTGAGTGACAAGGATTTGGCAAAGATTTGGAGAGGATTTGCTAAGATGTGAATCAATTTGGCCTCATCAAAATTTTTAAGGGAAAAAAACTAAACCATGCTGTGAACGCGAAGGGGGTCGGGCTAGAAGGAAGAGGAATAGTGCTAGCGGCACTGTTCAGTTTGTAATGCTTTTTTTTCTTTCACCTAAACATATATACATAATACTTTATGTACACACACACACACACACACACACACTTATGAACATATCCCAAAAAATCTCAAGTAAATGTATTAAAAAAACTTTCTAATAAAAAAGTTTAACATAAGTTTAACGAAATATTTTGATGTATATTTCTACACATATATGAAAATCATCTACTAATTTACGATTGACCAAGAATATCAATAATAATAATAATAATAATAATAACAACAACAACAACAATAATAATAATAGTAATAATAATAATATGAACAACAAAATAGTAGGGTACCCTAGATTGGGGTGGGTACACTCCCGCTACGTACTATTACTATTACATAAATTAAATCAAAACCCTTTTTCTTTAAAAAATAATAAATAAGTAAATATTTAAAACAAAAAATAACCAAAATTTGATTTGATAAATTTTAATCAACAAACTATTAAAATAAATAAATCTAGTGATGCCTACAGCTAATACTCTAGTCAAGGCACTTGACTGCACTCGCCATGCTATATTGTCTAGTCAATGTGCATAACAAAATTTAAGCATGACTAAAACTATATTTTTAAATAAATAACAAAAATAATTCGAAACAATTTATTTAAGCAAATATAAATATAAAAAAAAATTCAAGATTTTGGGGGTTTACATCCTACCCAACTTATAAAAATTTCATTCTCGAAATTAAAATAATTCTTAATACAAAAATAAAATAAACTAACGAGACTGAATACGAAGGGAGAGTAAGTACATCAAATCATAACTCAGTTTTCGTAAAGAATAAGGAGGTAGTTATAGAAGAAATCCAAACAGATACCATATTCTACCAGATAGGGTATTCTTAGTCTTGTAAGGATCATGGGTATTCAGTTCGTTTGAGGAAATGGACCGATATTGCATGGTTAAAAATCAAATGGGATGAAAGTGGGCATCCGTGCATGGTTTATTCTATGGGAAAATGTATAATACATGTGGTGTAGTTGAAATAGAGCCCAGGATGGTGTGTTTGTGTGGGACATGTGTGTTATGTGTGTATAGTGGCTCGTCTAGTTCATGTAGGTAAAATTTGTTGGAAGAAAATGGCTAGTGTTGTGCTCCAAATATCAAAGTCACGGTAGAGGTATTGTAAGCCTCCTGATTTTCGGATTTTATTTTTAATTATTTTATATGGTTTTTTTAATTTATTAAATTCAATAATGACTATGATAGTAGTTTACCGTAGCTTTGACTTTTGAAGCACAATAAATATTGTTTTCTCAATTCTAATTCCATATTGGAATTCTAGACTCGTCCACCTTCATTTTGATATATCATGTCCCATCCAAATTTACTTTTCAACATTCTTTAGGCTTCGCACAATTTTGGGTCAATTTAGACTATTTGATCATTTATCGTAATTCTAGGCCCAACTTCTAAATTCATTTCAGGATTTGACAAAGATCGAAATCGTATGACCCAATATATGGTTTTGATCCATTTTGAGTATACAATGCACATGCCTAGGGTGTACCATCCAATTGAGTTTTTATGTACTACTTATTTGCAAATGGCACATGAGACTCATTAAATTGATTTTCGGATCCAATTTGACTAGTAATAAGAATTTTAAGGATTAAATTGCAGCCATATACAATATTCCCTTATATCTTTGACTTGGTCAAACTACTATCCAAATTAGGAAACCTATTACTAATAGTATAATTTGGAGAACCAAATCATATTCAAATTAGATCAAACCAAAGCCTATGCCCTAATAATATAAATACAAACCCAACCCTAACCTTTTTCTCTCTATTTATAACCACCAACACCCCACGTAGCCCTTACTTGCACGCGGCCATAACCTCCCAACCCGAAACCCTAGCCGACCCCCCTTTCTTCACAAAATATGATTTATCCTCGATTTCTCCGCCAACCAACACAACTCTTGTGACCCCCTCAATGTTCCCTTCCATCCTAGCAACTATAGTAGCAACCTTGCTACCGTTAGAGAGGTGCACGACGTGCTACTTGGGCCGAAACTCTGTCGAATTGAAGTCTGAAATGTCACAGCAGGTTAGTCGACTTGTAGATGATGTTTCACCTAATTTTTCTCATCCGTTTCTCCTCAAAACAAATATGAGAGTTACCTTTATGTGTCTACTCTAACCTCTGATCGCCAGATCCCCTAGTTCCAAGCGTTTTGCCCGTTGCCTCGATTCTACGACAGGGTGTCTAGAACCGACAAATTCTATTATGGGCCACTTTTTGCCTATCTAAGGTCAGTTTCTAAACTTTTTATATTTTTATTCATATTCTAGACATCGATAAATTTCTGACGCATATATGAAAGTTAGGTTTCACATTCGTTTACTATTTTTAAAAATTCATGACATTTGTCGTGTCATCGAACTCCGAAAAAATCTGTTTTTCTTGTGTCCAAAAGTGTCAAAACTCCATGAATCCATATTAAAGTATATATTGTGCAAGGTTTAACATTATAAATACTATTTTAACTAATTTCTATAATTTTTTATATAAATTATTATTTTTATTTTATCATTGTTTCGGAACTAAATTAATAGGTCGATTTGAGGAAGTCATATGTGGCATTGACATAAGACCACTTGTGAAAGGGTTCCCCTATTAAAAATATAATTATAGCAATATATAAGTATTTATAGATAGATTCTAGAATTTAAATATATTATTTTATTATAATTATAAAGTATTTATGAGAGAATTTGGTACCTATATGTACTAATATAATAGATGCAGTGTCGTAGTAACGTTATGACAACTAGGAGGCGTAGATATTCATATAATTTATATGTGGTATGTTGATATAGAATATTAAATATGATGTATTATTATAGGTAAGCTTGGGCGGATCGACAAGGACAATAGAGTTGGTCAGGCCTACCTGCAGACAACAGTTACAGACAAGGGTGCCTTGCCTTCGTTACAGATTATTCCTTTCTATTTTGTTGTTCTTTTTTATTAGCGTTGCATGACGTAGGACGTTGATACTTAGTGTCCGTTTATATACGTGTGCCGATGTCATGATAGTGACATCGAGTATTGATATTAGGTATTACGTACATACTGATGTGTCCATTGACACGATTGACCACAGGACACCGACACATTCATGATACGAGGTTTACTTAACTATTCGTGGTATTGACCTCGTGTTAGAATTCTAGATTTTCTTATCAATATTGCTATTACTTTCGAGATGACTGTACAGACTTGATATTGCTAGATTTTAGACATGGGGATTGGGGAGAACTTGACTACAATATCAGACCTATTATCGTGTGGCCCGTTGTTTAGTGACATTTATCTCTGTAGTAGAGTAAAGGATTATCACTGTCGATTGTCCTTGGTTCCATGACACAGGTACTAGAGACAATATCCTGCTGAGGTTCTAGTGAGCCTTAGTGGAAGGGGTCTGGTATTCTAGAAAAGTATCTCACTTACATAGCACATAGACGGATACAGTAGATTGCCTTAGTTCATATTTTTATTTCTGTACCTTAGCATGTATATTATGCACCTTGCCAGTCCCCTGAGGACCTGGCTATTTTTCGGCTTAGACGACGCTGAAGACTACCCAGAGGTTTACGGTTCGGGAGTTGAGACCGGAGGCGTACCAGCACAGGAGAACGAGATAGTGCCGGAGGACTTCTCGTGATCATGTTACCTTCTTATTTAGTCTTGCTACATTATTTTCTTTTTCTTTTTATCAGACTTGTAGTTGATTTGTACTTTGTTTCTATCTCTATCGTTTCAGGATGTTTTACCCGCACAAACTTTATTACTTTTATTGCTGGATATTTGAGACATTTTCTTATTTATTCTTCATCTCTTTGTGGATTCTGTGGATGTGATTAGATGTATATACCTATGGAATACGTTGTATTTCTGGGTGTTATCATGATTTACAGCTTAAGTATTTCGCTAATGGACTTGTTGTGTAGCTTGGCCCATTAGTGTAGTGCTGCTGGCATGTACTCGTATTCTTGATCCTACGTATTTTGGGACTGGGGCTTTACAGGTATCAAATGATACGGATTGAAATGGACGTTATAAACCATTATTTTATTAGTCCAATAGGAGGAATTGTGTCAAGCTCGAAGATCGTACCTTAATTTTTGAATATGGATAAATGTTTGCGCATGCTATCTTTGTGCTTCCAATTTGGCGAGGGACGCTACGATGCACACGTACCGATTTTTTTTAACAATTCCCTTCTCTATAGCACAAGAGGATTATTAATGGGGTAACAAATTCTAAGGTACGTTATGCAAGAATCTCTAACGACTAAGTCACTCATTTCCATTGGTAATAAGCTTGCTAGACTATGGTCATAAGATTTCTAATGGTGCCGAAGGTAGTGCTCATGCATTATTGTTGATAACTCGTAAATCATGGTAAGACGAATATTATGCTATGCATATTAGCTAAGCTAGTGAATGTATGGCTCTAATGCTAAGTTATGTATAAATAATTAAAATGGTATAACTAGAATAATACCTACTAGATCCGTAATCTCAGGATGGGTGTCTATCACAGCCATGGTAAATGCTTCTCCTTACTTTTGTCAATTCATCTCCTGACTAAACTGTGCTGCTTGGTCGGGTAAGGGTTTGAAAAATGTATGATGATTTAATGCAAGAAATACAAAGAGTAAGGGTTAAGAAATCAAGATAAATGATTAGAGATCAAGGGTAAACGATTCCTTAGAGAGAAGATTGTATGATAGTCGTCTAGGTTAGAGGCACGATTAAGGAAACGATTCTATTCATTCTTAATTTTGAATGATTAGAATATCATGATAATATATTTAGGGTCGAGGGAAGGACGAGTAACTCAAGGCAAGGTTGTAGTCACTTTGCTTGGCCGATGGTTAGCTACACTTTGTATATACAACTATCATGGCCACAGGGGAATACTTCGTGTGTACGAGCATTTTTTTTTGAAATAGGTGACAAAAATAATAAGAGTGCAAAGGAGATGGGATAGATAGAATTACAAATATGGATTTCAAAGACGATTGAATAGTTGAAAATTGAGTTGTCAAGACCGTCGCGGATGAGATCATAGAGGGCAAGTTTAACTATATCTTAATCCATGTAGAATAATCATACGAAGAGCAAACCAAGTGCACTAGGTTGATCAGATCATCATGCACCGGTTCTGATTAGACAATATATTAGTAGACGCGCCAAAATAATATATGTCTTAAACAGGCTCGATAAAAGAGTAAGCTTGCAAAATTAGGCTATAATAGCAGCATTAGTCAAGGTAGTCCAAAATATAAGTACGCGAGATAATGATGAAAGAAAATATGAATAGTTCAAGTTTCTTAAGAATCTAAGTCTTGTCCGATGTTTGTGCCCATACAGTCGTCCTACTGTCTTCTTTGTTTAAGACCTTGGTTAAGGTTAATGGAACGTTAGGTCGTAAGGCATTATATCCAACTTATAAGAGTTAAACTAGTAGTGTGATAGAACGATGGAACATGTCTACCCAGTACGAGTCATCTTTCTAACCTCTATTAAGCACGAAAGAAGGATAAGAATTTACGGAAGAATGAATCAAGCAAGAAGCAAATCAAGATAGTCAAATGTGAGATCGAAAAATGGAAGCAAGGAAGGAGGTCAAGTATATAGATGAGATTCTAGACTCTAATCATAAATGCAGGCTTGCTCGGTACAGTGACATAACCGAAGCAGCATTTTCTGACCTACATGGGCCACCACAAAAATATGTAATACCCAGTCCCAAAATACGTAGGACTATGTAGATAGACATGGCAGCCGTATAATAAATGTACGTAAGCTATAAAATACAGTATAACCATGACAACTAATCTCATCTGCAAAATGAAAGAATATAAGATATCATAAATCAACTATGAATTATCATTTTCCAAGTTTGTTGGGCGAAGACAAATCCACTACCAACTATTTGAAATAAGAAGAATTACATACAAATGAAAAATTGTAAAAAGTAGTAAAGAATGATCCAAGAGCAAGTCATCTTTGAAGGAATAGAGAAGATCACGACGTTGGATAGAATACCTACGGAAAGACAAGAAACAGACCTGGAGAAATCATCAGGTCCTCAGAGGGACATAACAAGATACAAAAAATGCCATACGACTGAATATAAACTGATCAATAATAAGTCAAATCAGATCATATCATGGTCCAATACTTCATTCTTGAATTAGCGTACCATCCCCCCAACTAAACAAGAACATGAGATGGCATCCTAATCCATGATGAAGTATCTTTCCAAGCCATAAATCTAATATAGTATCCGGACCACAACAAGGTTCAGTTCCTTCTCATCGAAGCAGTGAACCACACATACAACCAAATAAGGACAATGTGTGACAAACTAGTCCATAACAAGTTACTGTTCCAAGCAGCAATCAGATATAAGTACACAAAACAAAAGTATCTATGCCTAATGGATAAGGTAGTCTAACCGTTCTAAGTGAATGCAGTTTAAAAACAAACCTCCACCGCATGGGCTCAATGGCTAAAATGGTAATGGCATAGTTTCCTCTCTAGGCACCAGGGACCTAAGAGCATAACGTTCATCAAAGCAACAATGGCCGTCAGTAACAATGTAAGAGTATAACGTTTTGCAGAACGTCAGTGGTTATCAATAACAATAGGTAATCTCACCCGCGTCTCCGGCGGAGCTCACGGGTTACAAAAGTAATGTGCATAGTACTATGGATATGTTCTCTCCACCCCATGACTATCTATGTCGTATTCAAGACATAGTACCTCTAATAACTGCTAGGTCAACCTATCATGTATTCTATTAGCAGTTATACCTATCGTACGGTTTATACGTACCGGTGGCCAGCCAGCTATGCATGTCCGAGTTCTATATGCAACTTGCGACTTCATGGCACAAACATGTCAAGGTTGATGAATGCAATGCAACAGAAGGGTGGTCCCTTAAATCTAGGTTTAATGCTCATAGAAATAGTGCAAGTAAGAGGAAATAGAAATAAGGAGTAGAATTACATCTAGATATGACTATGTAGCACAGTTTATCTTGCAAAAAATAAATAATAAATAAATGCATGCAATATATGAGATAAAGTAAATAGACAGTAGATGGCAAAGTATCTTGTTTGGAGATAATGTGCAGAATAACAATGTCCAATAACTCAAATCGTTAGAATAGTGAAACAATGGAAAGTCAAGCCCCGTAAACGTCCTTGGATGCTGAAATAAGCATTATGAATATTTTTGGTATAAAAGAAATGTCTAAAAATGCCTACCCAAAAGTCCAATTCGGGACACAGGGGTAAAATTATAATTTTGGATCAAAACAATGTCCACCGTTGGACCCATTTTGCACCAAAAAGCGTGCATGTACCTACAGTCTCTAAAGTCATCAAACTATGTATCTATGGATCCAGTTTGACGATACAAATCCCGTATGTCCAAAGTTGGATTCCGGTAGGCCGTGCACAAATTCGTCTGTTGGATCGTATTGCGGGCCTGCCTAGCGTTCCGATCGATCTTCTCAGAATCGGACCAAACTTGGCTCACAGGACCAAAAAAATGACACGGTCCCAATGGCACAAGGTTCATGTTGAGATGACGAACATACACGAATTTATCGGCTAGTTTGCAAAGAGGCCGATATGGGGTATCTCGGCTGATACGTCTCAATTTCGTCGCGCACGTACAACGAAATCGTGTTTCGTCGAATCCCACACGTTGAGAACATCCATACGCATCTTTGGATGCTCATGGGTTACAAAAACATTGTCCAATTTATCGGAGCGCACACCATATCGATAAAAGTTATTAGAATTTACTATTTTGAAAGCTGATTTTTCCTAAACTTTGAAACTGTTTTAACATCAATCTAATAAATGAAAAAAAAGTCGGATTTCTATCTCGTATATGTTGTCTATAAACCTCTTCAAACAGAATTTTGAATCTGTTGATGGTTTACCTAAGAATCGCCTTCCAATATTAGCATTGGATTGTCCTAACTAATGTTTGCGAAACAGTTTTTCGCCGTTCTTCACATCAATTTTTGGAATCAATTGCTCGTCATTTCCCGGACCCACTTGTTGGGATATCGAGAGGGTCATGTAGGCTCTCTATCGAATTTGATAGTTCAAGTTTTTATCGAATAATTTTTTTTGAAGGGTTGAAGGGGGTACCTTGACTGTTGTCGACAGGTCCAAAATAGGGCTTCCCCTGTTCTGGAGTGTTTGCTAGTGGTATGGCATGATTTAGACGAGCTCTACAGCGGCATAGGCGGTCGGGACACGCACAGGAGGTCGAGGATGCCTCTTGGTCCATGAGCCTCTGTCACGAGAAGGATTTCGGCATGGAGAGAAAGAAAGGAAATTTTTGAGAGGGTTTAAAAATCTAGGTTTTGATTCAAATTTTTCTTGATTTAAACTACGATTTTAAATCAAGTTTTGATCTGATCCGAAAGAGAACTTGGTTTGGGATTGAGCGGTAAGGATTTGGCAAAGATTTGTAGAGGATTTGCTAAGATGCGAATCAATTTGGCCTCATCAAAATTTTTAAGAAAAAAACTAAACCATGTTGTGAATGCCAGGGGGTCGGGCTAGAAGGAAGGGGAACAGTGCCAGCGACACTGTTCAATTTGGAATGCTTTTTTTCTTTTCTTTTTCTTTTACATATATATATATATATATATAATATTTTTTAAAATTCACGATAATCGTGGTGGCTGAGGCCTTCATTGAAAACACAAAAAAAATTAGGGAAGGGAAAATGGAGTAGGGAGATGGCCCTTGCTCCTGCAGGTATGGGGTTGATCCCCTCAACACTTAGCCGACTGTGGCTAAGCCAACAAAAAACAACTTACAAGTAGCTACTTCTTACTGTTTAAGCGAGAAGATTGACGTGGAGTTGGTGTATCGCGCTTGGCGTGAATGATTTCTAGGAAAACTTTATGGAGGTTCGGGAGGGAAGCTAGGACGATGTCCGATTTTTGAATCCTGTTACGAAAGGCCTGCTCAGATCAGATAGTGAAGGTGGTCAGAAGGCTGACCTCGACAACATCTTCATCCATCGGGGTGGAGTTCACTATCTTATATAAGAAGTCCAACAATCTTTTCTTGGTATCTTTGTCCGACACCGGGTCGTTGATTTCATCATCAGCGTTCGGGGGGTCGTTTGGCTCAAGGTCATTGTCAGAGGCGGGGTCAATCGAGTTGTCCACCGCTGCCGCTTCCACCTTAAGTTTTCTTTCCTGTACGGGGAGGGCTTCTTCAATGGTGTCAACGGTGTAGGAGGGATAAATACTGTAAATGGGCGGAGGGGTTGATATGTGGTTGTCTTTTGGGCTATGGTCCATACCTCCTTCGAGGTCATCCAAAACACTGAAGTAGCTGCCTGTGCTGAAGCAGCCGACCGCTTCAGCCTGTTTCATCCTATCAACGGAGTCTAGACCAATGATCTATAGCATGTCTGGGCTATATGTCAGAGGGGGGATCCTGCACGCGAAAGCTTGGCCGATATTCTCGATGTCGTTGTGTTCCTGTAGGGAATCTGAAGCTTCTATGGCGAGGGTGTCCGGGTTAAGTATCGGGGCGATGAAGGGAACGATAGCGCTATTCGAGGGGGAGGGTGCGTGTGTGTTAAAATTTCCAACACCATCGTCAAATTGAATGTGGGTGTTCGGTAAAGGAAGGAGGGGGGATTTAAAGGGTTGAGTGTTAGCCCTAGGCTTGTAGGAGGATCCATTTTTGCCTTTCTATTTCTTCTTCAGTTCAGGGTGGGCACGGTGGCAATACTCAATGGAGTGGCCATTGATGAGGCAGAGTTTGCAAAAGATGGTGTTGTTGTCGTAGAGTATTTGCTGGGTGTGTGTTCTGTTGCCGAGGGCAATTTGAATGTGCTTGGGGAGATCCCGCGAAAGATCCAGCTCCACACAAATTCTAGCATAGTTAGCTTTGGAGAGGCTTTTAGTTTCTTCTATCGCAGCTACAAACGTGCCGAGGGAGTTAGCAATGCGCATGAGGACCGCGGGGACGAAGCAGATGGGGGAAAGGTTGGGGAGGGTCACCCAGGCCGTGACGACCGATGAGTCAGCTTTGGTATTGAAGTCCTGGGGCCATCTGATAATTTTCATGGAGTTGGAGTCAATCCTGTCCGATCCTTGAGCCCACACGTTCATGTGGTCCATCTCCGAAAAGAGGTGTAGGAGAATGTGCTTGGGGTCAAGTGGGGCCATCTTGTAAGCTGATTTGAGCCACCAACCGGCAATAGCTTCCTGGACTCTCTGAAGTTTTGGGCAACAGGTGGAGAATTTGAGAACAAAGGTATACGTGAATGAAGTGGACAACGATGCCAATTCAGAGTCCGAGAATGGCACCAATATCCTTAGCTGGGTTGTCGTGAATTCGACTTCGGGGAGGTCGACATCAGGAAAGATCAATAGAGTTTTGACTGAGCGATCCGGTCTCAGCTTGTTGACATAAGACTGGACGGTGGGATGTTGAATGGGTTGGCCTCCCGACAGCGAGCTCTCCGCGGGGGATAAGTTCTTGCCTATGGCGCCTACCAAGAATGGGCCGTGAATCTAGGGCACCATTTGGTGGGGTGCCCTTAGCTCAATACAAGGTTAGGGGTGCCAACCAAGGGCAAGGCGGGGGAGAGGAGAGGCACGAGCGCCAAGAAATCAGTTGGGAGTGCACGCCACCCGAGGGGGTGGTTGTTTGTGTATCGCCTGCAGGGCACGAGGGGTGGGAAGGGAAGCGAGATGGACCGGTGGAAAGTTCTTCTTACGAAACGATGGACCTACGAAGGGCAGAAGGGAGGCCCAACGAAGAGGGGTTAGACGCCAGCGAGTGGGCGCTACAATAGACAACTGTGGGCCCTACCGGGAGGGTATGGGATACGCCTAAAGGGCTTTGTCCCTCCATATGTGTAGAGGTGCCTGCCAAGGGCACGTGGGTGCCAGGGGACAAAGTGGCAAGTCACGTCCCGCTCCCGTAGGAGCGATCGTCCTCGCTAAAGCATGATACCGCAAGAGCCTAGATTGTGCTCGTGCAAGACGGGTTCCATAACGGTCGATTACAGCAGCTACGACGGGGTCGTCGCAGAGAAGTCCTAAGCAGAGACATTGAATAATAGCAGCAGAAATTTAGAACAAAATACAAGTCATTCAAATGATGTATTTTATTGATATTGAAACAAAGATTACAATGGGTGCAAGGCCATGATTACAAGTCTCTCAGGCTCATTTTTCTCTCATTTTACAAGTCACTCAGCTCTCTCTCATCTCTCAATACATGTCTTGAACCAGCGGATGCTTTGGAAGACGATGCCCATACATTATGTCCCGTATAAGTCCTGACTCAACGCGATCGCACGTCTCGAATCGCCAAGGAAATCTATGCCTCGACGCATCCAAGCGAGCTCCGCCCCACGAGCTTCTACCTGTGCCTGCACATAAATACTGTGTAGGTGTCAGTACTCAACTGTACTGGTGGAATGAGCTCCTCTCCCACCCATACAAAACCAGCACGTTTATTTACTTTTTTTAACATAGTCCCTTTATGATTGTCTTTCTACTCTTGCCTTAGGATCGATTTTAGGACATATGCCTTGGCCTATTTTGTATCTCAAGACCATCTCGTGCTTGTAATTACGTTAACCTATCAAGTCATGATTGTCTTTCGGCTCATAATCAAGACGCAACCACTCGGTAAGACTTTATTTCCATGTGACCGTACTATAAGGCCATTGTGCCGTGCCTTATAGTTCAGTGAGACTTAACCGTATTGCCGTCTCACGGCCCTTACGACTTAATCATCAACTGACCCAATCAAGACTTGTGAACTAAGTGTCACTCGACCAACTTTGCCTTGCGGCGATTCCTGACTTAAACTCGAAGTGACCCAAATCCAACTTATGTAACTTACATGCCAATACTTAAGACTCGACACCACATCTCGTGCCAAAGCACGTCGCCTATGTTGCAGCCAATCTTAGGCCCAAATATTGTGTTCTAACCGTACACACATTCAACTAGACTCAATCCAAAGGCACACTCACGGATTGTCGCCTGCACCGACCCATCTATATGAGTTAGTCACTAGCATCACAAGCTATCTTGAACTATAGCTTTGCTATTCGGCGACCATTTCAATGCAAGTAGCTAGCCCCACTGAAAGTTCCTGAGTAACCTGAGTGGTTCATCCAGCTCGGCTATACCATATTTTCCTCCAGGACGACACGGTCCTATGGTGCCCAGGGTTGCCGCTCGTGAAAACTCTTTATTGTCGACAAGTTGTTCAATGACTATGCAAGACTCGACTCGAACTGACGTCTCACACAATCATTCTACTTCTAGTGTTACCATCTCTTTCAGGGCCAAGCTCAATACTTCTCATATTTGAGTCCTCGCCTCGACGACCCATGGTCACGAGCATTCTTCTTTCTTGTCCTATCCTTTCATTCAAATCAAGAACGACTATTTGAAAGCCCTTTTTTCAACTCAATGAATCAACCCTGACCCGTGCCTTAGAAATACTAAGTCCGTGACATCGTGTCTTACACCAATTGATGTTCTGGATGATGCTACCGCCCAAGACATACCTATACAACGGGCCTTATGGTCGTGGAACCAAGTAATTTCAATAACCGTAGAAAATATGGGACGGTCTTTAGAAAAGACTTCGATAGCCTATCATAACTCAGTCTAACTTAATCGTGCAATGACTTGACGAGCAAGGACTGCGTCAAACCTTGGATGATGGGACCATGCATGCTTTATAAAGCGTTTATGCGGACAACGCCTATGACTTAGGCTAACTCTTAGCTTGTGGCCAAGACCAACTTTTTCTTCTCCCAAGCCACGGAACGAAGGACCGAGTGTCATTTTCAAAGCACGCCGTACACCAACTCTAAGCCGACCGTTGGACCTTTCTATATTCAAACTCAATTCGACTCGTCGGGATTATTTTCTTAGCTATGTGGATTCGTCTCTTTTATTATGAAGCCTACTTGTGTAAGTTGAAAATATACGGTTTATTATGTGAAGGCTAAGATGAAGCGAGTTCACCGAAACTACCCCACCTGAGCGAGGAGTCGCCTTGACCGAGCGGGCCTTCGAGTCACCATTGCAAGGCTAAGTCCGAACGCCGTCGGCGTTCTGATTCCTATGATTGACTGAGCGGGACGGGACACTACATCATACACCACTCAGAAAAAGTTTCGTCTTCGAAACTAACTGAGTACTTACTTTTCGACCTATCACTTTATACAACATTCAAGGACTCTCACACACACTACTCCTATGCGTTCCATCAATCTAAGCCATGCTCGTACTACCATCAATCTTTTCTTTAAAATACTATTTTGAAATCCTTGACACTTTTCCATTCTTCAAGTCTCACTTGAATTCAACATATCACTTAGTTGGATCATGCACATATTTTAGGCGTCTCCAAAATATATGTATTTCAGCCAAGCCTCGTGATAGAGAATCCGCCATCACCACTCGAGTCGGATCGTGCACATATTCGGGCATCCTTGATATACGTGCATGTCAACCGAGACTCATGAGTGGTGTCTCAACAATTTCTATCGCTCCGCACCAGGACGTCTGCCTAACCGCTAGGCTATGTCTTTAGTCCAAAGTCATCTGTCAGTATTGGAATCATAGTTCCCAAACAACAATATCAACACTGACCCCATCCTAAGGTCAAACCAAGTTGATAGTATGGGGTTTTCTACCCAAGCTCGCATCACTCCGATTTCTAAACATCGAGCATCGATTCCCTACACACATCCCAACATTCGTCGTACGGGGTCCGAGTCATCCAGCAAAGCTATCCTATGATAACTCACGTTTCAACCAATTCTTTGACATATCAATATCACTCATTCATCAAGCCATTTCGTATAGTCTATCTCTTTGAACACGTTCGACATAATTCGCTTATCAATCCTTCCAAGTCAAGCATGCTACGACACAATTTGTTGCTAAGCGATAATTCACATTTCATATTTTCTAAGTTGTTCATCATAATTCACGTATTCGATCATAAGGTCGTCTAGCTTAACAATATGTTGTACCTCGATCTCATACAAGTCAGATTATCTACGGTGGACATGAATCACCATGCACGCTCCCGCGGGATAATCATCCTCATCGGGACGTAACTCTTGTTTTGTGTCTAGACTAATTTATTCTCAATGCGTAGATTGGATCTATTCAATCCTCAAGTTTACTCAATCATAAATCATAAGTCCAAATATCCTCGAATTTTTTTCGCATCAAACCAACAAGTCGAGACAATTAAAGTTGTCGCATCCTAATTTTCCGAGTTCGATCATTCCCGTGACATGAATCACTATGTGCGATAACTCGAGGAAACTCTAATTCAAACGATCGTCCAAAATTCGACGCGACACATGTGCGAGACTAGAGTTGCGCTCACGCAAGAGAAGAATGTTAACACTGTGGTTATCCGCGTAGCCATCAAGACACTTCTATTTTCATCCATATTTATTTCAATCAAAATCCTAAGTATAGCATCCGTTAGAACAATAACACTTGCACGATCATCATTCCTCGAATTAGAGTGCCCCAGAGTTATCGCATATCAATCTTTGATATACCTCAATAACATCGATGATATGCATAACCTGACGATCTTTCTTTGCAACGAATTTCGAGTCGTGCGAATGATACTATCGTCCGACTGGATAATTTCCTCGACATTCAAATTCAAGTTCGATCATTATCCTTCGAATCATTCACAACATCAATGTCCTCAAGCCCAAATTTGCGTATTGTTCATCCGTCTATCTTAAGTCATCGAGCAACATTTTTTTCAAATCACATCATTTCTTGCTAACTCAAATCATCTAGCAACATCCATTCCGATTCCTAAAAGTTATTCTTAAATATTTGAATCATTTCCATGCACTCTATCATCCGATCATGATAACTTTTTGTATACGATTCTTATCGATTTCTTCGATCGAGTCATCCATTCGAACACCTTAACTTTTTATCGATTCAGTTTTACCTACTCAATCATTTTCGCGTTTCATACTCGCACAATCCTCAATCCTGTGCACGTTCCGTGTGCGTCAATTTCTAGGTTGTTCGAATCAACTCTTTAAATCTCAAGACTATAACTTATTCAATGATACTCAATCTACGGCTTTGGATACATGCGACGCTTACTGATAGACTCATTGACACCCCGATCCTCAATCGACCAACATCCCTAAAGCTATCGTATACACCACTAAGGGATGAAGTCATTCGACAAATCCTTAAAACTATCATTCGAATCAAAATCGACTTCTTCAATCTCAAGCACGCTCGTTTATATCGCATCGACTATAACATCGTCGTTCGATAGCACCCCTATCGATAGTTATCCCACTAATTCAATCGATTCCAACTCATTGTCATTCGAGACGGATCGAATCTCGCAATCGACTCTTCTAAGGTCGACGCAACTTTTGTGTATATGTCCAGCCCGACTTAGCTAACCGTGCTTCACGTGAACCATCCTTTTATTTTTGTCAAAAACTGTTCTCCTACATTTTGCAAATTACGTAGACTTATTGTATGGACAAACCATGGGACATTTGAGAGAGAGCGCACCAACGATATCAACTTACGGAAGCAACAGAGTTAAAGAACTTAATCGATAGTCCAAGGACATAAAGCCATGCTCTGATACCATTATGTCACGCCCCTCTCCCGTAGAAGCGATCGTCCTCGCTAAGGCGTGATGTCGCACGAGCCTAGATTACGCTCGTACAAGGTGGATTCCATAACGGCCGATTACAGCGGCTACGACGGGGTCGCCACAGAGAAGTCCCAAGCAGAGACATTGAATAATAACAGCGAAAATTTAGGACAAAACACAAGTCATTCAAATGATGCATTTTATTGATATTGAAACAAAGATTACAATGGGTGCAAGTCCATGATTACAAGTCTTTCAGGCTCACTTTTCTCTTATTTTACAAGTCACTGAGCTCTCTCTCATCTCTCAATACATGTCTTGAACCAGCGGATGCTTCGGAAGGCGATGCCCATACATTATGTCCCGTATAAGTCCTAACTCCACGCGGTCGCATGCCTCGAATCACCAAGGAACTCCATGCCTCGACATATCCAACGAGCTCCGCGCTAGGAGCTTCTACCTGTGCCTGCACATAAACACTTTGTGGGTGTCAGTACTCAACTGTACTGGTGGAATGAGCTCCTCGCCCACCCATACAAAACCAACACGTTCATTTACTTTGTAGAACATAGTCCCTTTATGATTGTCTTTCTACTCTTGCCATAGCATCGATTTTAGGACAGACGCCTTGGCCTATTTTGTGTCTCAAGACCATCCCATGCTTGCAACAACGTTAACCTATCAAGTCGTGCTTGCCTTTCGGCCCGTAATCAAGATGCAACCACTCGGTAAGACTCAATTTCCATGTGACCGTGCTACAAGTCCATTGTGCCATGCCTCGTAACTCAGTGAGACTTAACGGCATTTTCGTCTCACGGCCCTTGCTACTTAATCATCAACTGACCCAATCAAGACTTGTGAACTAAGTGTCACTCGACCAACTTTACCTTACGACGATGTCTGACTTAAACTCGAAGTGACCCAAATCCAACTTATGCAACTTACATGCCAACACTTAAGACTCGACGCCACATCTCATGCCAAAGCACATCGCCTACGTTGCAGCCAATCTTAGGCCCAAATATTATGTTCTAACTGTACAAATATTCAACTAGACTCAATCCAAAGGCACACTCGCGGATTGTCGCCTACACCGACCGATCTATATGAGTTAGTCACTAGCATCACAAGCTATCTTGAACTATAGCTTTGCTATTCGGTGACCCTTTCAGCGCAAGTAGCTAGCCCCGCTGAAAGTTTCAGAATAACTTGAGCGGTTTGTCCAGCTCGGCTATACCATGTTTCCTTCCAGGACGATGCAGCCCCACGGCGCCCAGGGTTGCCGCTCGTGGAAACTCCTCCTTGTCGACAAGTTGTTCAATGACTATGGAAGACTCGACTCGAACTGACGTCTTATACAATTATTCTATTTATAGTGTTACCATCTCTTTCAGGGCCAAGTTCAATACTTCTCACATCTGAGACCTCGCCTCGACTACCTATGGTCGCGAGCATTCTTCTTTCTTGTCCTATCCTTTCATTCAACTCAAGAAGGACTATTTGAAAGCCCTTTTTCTAACTCAATAAATCAACCGTGACCCATGCCTTAGAAACACTAAGTCCGTGACAACGTACTTTATACCAATTGATGTTCTGGATGATACTACCGCACAAGACATACCTATATAACGGGCCTTATGGTCGTGGAACCAAGTAATTTCGACAACCGCAGAAAATATGGGACAATACTTAGAAAAGACTTCGATAGCCTATCATAACTCAGCCTAACTTAATCGTGCAATAACTTGATGACCAAGGACTGTGTCAAGCCTTAGACGATGGGACCATGCATGCTTTATGAAGCATTTATGCGGGCGATGCCTATGACTTAGGCTAACTCTTAGCTTGTGGCGAAGACCAACTTTTTTTCTCCCAAGCCACGGGATGAAGGACCGAGTGTCATTTTCAAAGCACTTCGTGCACCAATTCTAAGCCGACCGTTGGACCTTTCCACATTCTAACTTAATTCGACCCATTATGATTATTTCCTTAGCTATGTGGATTCGTCTATTTTATTATTAAGCCTACTTGTATAAGTTGAAAACATGCAATTTATTATGTAAAAGCTAAGATGAGGCGATTTCACCGAAACTACCCCACCTGAGCGAGGAGTCGCCTCGACCGGCTGGGCCTTCGAGTAACCGTTGCAAGGCTAAGTCCGAACGCCGTCGGCGTTATGATTCCTCCGATTGACTGAGCGGGATGGGGCACTACATGCCGCCTGGTTGCTGGAGAGTGGCTCCAAGAAAAAAATAGGTACCTGTTTGCTGGGGAGTGGCGCCTACCACACAATGACCCAAATATGTGATGGCGCCTAAAGCTGGCTGAGGCGGCGCATGGGTCTCCGGGTAGGGGTCGCGTCTGGCCGTATTGATGTACCCCTCGAGACAACTTGTGCCACAAATGGGCACTGAGCTTTGTGTAGGGATTTTAGGTCCAGGAGAGCCCGCAAAGGCGGGCGCCAACAAGGTCGAGCGCCGAATCATGTCGGCGCGATCCAGAAGAGGTGCCGAGGACGCTAAGATCGAGGGGGGAGGGGATTTGAATTTAGAATATTTGACACCATGGTTGTACGAGCCTATAGGGAAGCCGATGCCGCAACAGGAGAAGCTGGTGGAGGGATGCCACCAGCGGCCCTCCTAACTCGACACTCGGACGGAGCTCCGTCGCAAAGCTGTACCGCATCAGATCTGAGGTCGGCAAAGCTGGCCAGAGGGTCGGGTCCATGCCCGGAAGAACCAAAAACCGTAGGAAAAGGGGGAGAGGCGGGGTCTGACGGCGTGGGCTCTAGCTACTCCGGAGGAGGAGGGCATGAGAGGGCCACCGGAGGGGGTTGGAGTGGCAGCCCACATATCGCGATCAGATCTGGGGGCCATGGAGGCGTCGACGTCGGTCGAGAGGTCGGAGAAGACGAGGTCATAGGAGGAAGAGGGCAGAAAGGGGAGGAGGATGGAGCCTAAGCCGGCGGCCCGGCCAGAAGGGCCTTAGGGGGGGGGGGGGACCCCGCTGGGCGATCGGGGAGCTCAGAGAAGACATCTTTACTATTATTATTAGTATTATATATATATATATATATATATATATATATATATATATATATATATATATATATATATATATATATATATATATATATATATATATATTTATATACACTTATGAACATATCCAAAAAATCTCAAATAAATGTAAAAAAAACTTTCTAATAAAATAAATTTAATAAAATATTTTGATGTCTGTTTTACACATATATAGAAATCGTCTACTAATTTACGATTGACCAAGAATGTTAATAATAATAATAATAATAATGAGAATAATAATAATAATAATATGAAAAATAAAATAGTAGGCTACCCTAGATTGGTGGTGTGTACACTCCCGCTACTATTATTATTACATAAATTAAATCAAAACCCTTTTTCTTTAAAAGATATTAAATAAGTAAATATTTAAAATGGAAGATAACAAAATATGATTTGATAAATTTTATTCAACAAAATATTAAAATAAATAAATCTAGTGACGTCTACAGCTAATACGCTAGTCAAGGTACTTGACTGTACTTTTCGTGCCATATTGTTTAGTCAATGTGCATAACAAAATTTAAGCGTGACTAAGACTATATTTTTAAATAAATAATAAAATAATTCCAAACAATTTATTTAAGCGAATATAAAAAAAATCTTCAAGATTTTGGGAATTTACAAATTGAGCACTTTTCGCTCTTACGACATCGAGCTTTAAATCCGAAGTGCTCGACCGACTTCAATTATGAAGTGTGAACTTCTGGATCAAGCCTTTGATTATAACTCTCTGAAACTTCTAAACTGTATCGCACTGGCAAGTAGACTTGAGGTTGTACCTTCTGCGCCCCACGCCGGATTTACAGATTGTACTTTTCCAGTTAGTCCATAAGGATCGGATACCCATATTAAACATGTTTGGTATTTGAAATTGAAGGCATGGAATAGCTTAGAAAGCTTAAGAGAAGAGAAGTTAGAAAGTGAATCAGTTATTAGAATGAAAAACTCTTCTCTATTTATAGGATTATTGAAAACCGAGTTCTGGCCGAATTCAGATGCCAAACGTTCAAAAATTTAACCGTTGCAACCGAGTTTACAGGGAGAACAGGTTTACAAGGTTTACTAAATCAGGTACCGGAGTTCGAGCCGAGTTCAGGCCGAACTCTGTCCGAACTCTGGTCTTCTGTTTATGTCAGAAATCAGGGTTTAAAACATGGTTTTTGGCTCTTTGGAACTCCTGGGATTGTTTTTCAAATACAGATTTTTTGGTTTGTTTAAAAACAATGGGTTTATTGTAAAAACAAGTGGGTAGTTTGAAAAATATTTTTGGGTTAAGCTTATTTGTTAGTATGATGCGGTTTACATTGTTTTCTAGACTCAATAAACTTGAAGTAATATATTTGAGAAGGAAAATAAAGACAGATGCGACAATTGTAAATCTCGAATGGTAGTTGTACTGGTTGTTGTAGCCCGTTGTCCCTTATATTGAGTCCGAGTTAACACGATTATCAAAATCGGTTCGACCATGACCAATGGGTCAATACTCTCTCCCATTTTGATAATTAACAAACCTTGACTGATATAACATCTTGTTCAAAAAGAATTTCTTCAAAGTTGTAGTTATACCCTCGTCTTTTAACAAGTTGTATTTGTACCCTCTCCTTTTAACAAGTTGTAGTTGTATCCTCTCCTCTTGACAATTATTGTATTTTCTCTCCGTTGTCATTTACCAAAATGCTCCTTCACAATTGATGCGTACAAAAAGACAAACTTGAAGAAAATATAACAATAATAGAACAGATATGTTACAGAGGAGTTAGATGTAAGAAGCTGTATTTAAGCTAAACTATGAAATATGTGATATGTGTATATTGCCAAAAAGAGATAAATAAACAACTAATAGCCTTCATAAAGAGAATAACCACTTAGTACAGACTGAAAGTGTTTTAATCCATACAAGCAACTAGAAATAAAATACATAAACTGATACTACATGTTCTCATAATGTAAGACATTTCTAAGACATGATGACGATAGATAGAAAATCTACCAAAGATAATATCTAAGCTAAAGATAATGACAACTAGATATCATCAATCCTCGCCTACATCCTAATCAACAGCATCATCATCACCACCAGAAGTATGAGCAGGGTCACCAGAAGATCTGAACCAATCATACGTGCCTGCAGGATTGAAGTACTAATGTACTTTCTAGTCCTCAATACGATAGCCAAAAAAGGTAGGGTCTCTGGGAAAGAATCCAGGGCCACTAGGCAGATGGGTCTCAGCAAAGAGGAGACCAGCTAGTGTGTTAGAGATTGCCTGAGTGAGAATGACGTCACAGTACTCATAATCTCTTAACCGTTCAATCCAGCGAGTCTCTAAAGTACTAACTCGATCAAGAGTAGCCTGATGCAGAGTCTGGGTCAGCTGCATGTGATCTTTCGTCATGTGGTGGAGACCCGCAATAGTCTGTAGATAATCAGAGGGTGGAGCAGCAGTGGCTAGAGCCTAAAATATAGAAGCTAGAGTAGGAGGTGGAGCAATAATCTCAGAATGCCTAGCTGCACTAAGATGGCCAGGTTCAGCAAGGACATTGCACTCATCTAGGTCAATGTCAAAGTGCCAAAAGACGAGTGGCAAGTACATCGCATAAACAAAGATTTCTCATGTTCATGCAAGCATATACCATCATATCGATCATAGTCATTGGAAATAAAAAGGTAATCCGAAAGTGAATATTGTAGATGGCAGACAACTCATGTGCAGTGATATCATCAGTGAAAGTCTGCTTTGAAAGGATAACAGAGAAGATGATCCTATAGAGGTTGTAGAAATACAAACTCAAGTGTTTGGCCTTAAATTTGCCGACAGGAGAAGGTCCAGGATGGCAAATAGAAGCTTTAAACATGTTCAAAGACATATCAGGAGGAAAGACAAATTTGGAGAGGTCGGTTAGCGCTTCTCCTTCGTTGGGTACGCGAAGGATCGTCACTAAATCGTCTGCATCAAATTTAATGTCAATTCCCCTGACACAAAAAAATATAAAACTAGAGTCATATGTCAAACTGCAGTAAAATAACTTAATAGCATTAAGATAGATATGAAACAAAGTTGCTACTAAGTCATTGAGTTGTAACAATTGAAAAGCATTAACATAGTCGAATTTTTTTAAATTTATCGGGGCGCCGACACAGACGGTACAGTCATAAAAATCACTAAACCATTCTATGGTTTGGTCTAGCGTTGCGAATGAGAATCCGCAAAATAATCCATTGTCCGGTTGGACCAAAGAGAAAATAAAAGGTTGTTGAGAGGACGATGATTCTTCATCATTCTGCTTTCTCTTTCTAAAGAATTTAGGAGCCATTATAAAGAAAAAGTTCTAGAAGTTGAATAGGAGACAGAAGAAAAATAAAGATTATACCTTCCAGAAATTCAGTATGATGTAGATAACAAATCCGTGATCCCAAATCCAAAGTTTGGAGGCAAAAAACCAAGTAAATAGGTAGGAAAAAAATTGAACTAGGGTTAGGTTTTTGGTGGGTTCGAAGCTACTATTCATGGAGTAGGGAAAGAAGATGAAAAGGGGTAATAAATAGGAGAAGTGGGGCCCATTGGGTTGGCTATAACTTAGCCACCCAAGTTTGGTCCGAGTTCGTACCGAGTTCAGTCCGAACTCGCCCCGAACTCAGTTGAACTTAGTTTGGGTTGTTTTTAAATATCAACTTATCCAATTTATCAAATCCTTTCAACTGTTTAATTCAAAAAAATATAAAATTTAAATTTTAATTAATATAATTAAAATTATTTAACAAATTAATTCTGTTATACATTTATTGTCTCAGATTAGCTGTAGGGATACTGTCCCAGCTAGCAGAGATCCACATGGGATACTTAAGTTCTGTTTCGCTTAAGCTCTTATTATCTTGGTGACAGACAGATCCTTTGTAGGCTTGTCTCTACAACAATCCCTACATATTGGAATTGATTCAATAAATAAAATTAATTAATATTATTGATATCTAAAATTTCTAATTCTCGACGTAAATAGTTGAATCTATCTTCTGCTAAAGGTTTAGTAAAGATATCAGCTAGTTGATGTTCTGTGTCAACATATTTTAAATTAATATCTCTATTTTATTGATGATATTTAAGAAAGTAATGTCAAATCTCAATATGCTTGGTGCGTGAGTGACATACATGATTCATAGTCAAATTGATCATACTAGTGTTGTTATAAAATACGGTAATATGTGAGTAATACAAATTGTAGTCTTCTAGGGTTTGTATCATCTACAAAATTTGTACACAACAACGTCCTGCGACAATATACTCAGCCTCAATAGTTGATAATGCAACAGAATTTTATTTTTTTGCTAAACCAAGAGACCTAAAGCTTTATCTAAGAAATGACATATTTTGCTAGTAATTTTTCTATCCACTTTGCATCCAGCAAAATTAGCATCCGAATAATCGGTTAAGTCAAAGGACGTAGTTTTGGGATACCACAAGCCGACATAAGAAGTTCTCTTAAGGTATCGGAAGATACGCTTAAGAGCGCAATAAGTGTGATTCCTTAGGGTTAGCTTGGAATCATGCACATAAGCAAACGCTAAACATTATATCGGGGCAACTAGCAGTTATATACAGTAAACTATCGATCATACCTAGATACTTACGCATGCCGACTAGTTGGCCTTGTTCATCTATGTCATGCTTAGTTGAAGTTGCCATCGGAGTTCCAAGTGATTTTGCTGACTCCAAATCGAACTTCTTTGGCAGATCCTTTGTGTATTTGGCTTGATTAATGAATGTCCCATTTGTGGTTTGCTTGTTTTGCAGTCTAAAAAAGAATTTCAACTCTCCCATCATGCTCATCTCAAACTCACTCTACATGTACTTAGAAAAATCTTGACAAAGAGGTTCATTAGTAGAATCGAAAATAATATCATCAATATAAATTTGTACTGATAAAAGATTACTATTCAATTTTTTTATAAAAAAGTATTGTATCAACCTCGTCTTTAAAAAAATCATTTTCAAGTATAAAAGAGCTTAGACGGTGTCACGACCCGCACCCAGTATTTGGGCATGTGCCATGGGTACGTCTAGCCTACCTATGTTGCTATGCTCTCCCTGCATTAATACCACTACCTACTTAATGCTCTCTATCCTACAGTTAATATATTATACCCTCAATTCCCATGTTACCCATCTCTTATTGCTTAATTCTATAGTTTCATCTATATTGGGTATAGTCATTACTCCTCATGACCTATTATTAGCATACAACCCGTACTCACATTACTAATCCTTTGTCTACGACTGATACATTATGGCAACTGTCATCTTAATTTGTAACTGATACCCAAAAATCCGATACTTACTTATAGATCAATGCTGCTATCCGAGCATAAATACTTAAGGATGCAAAGCCTACTGCTGCCCTTAAGTTAGGCCTAAACAGGGAGTCCCCTGTCCCAGTCGTACTGCTGCTACAGGATGCAGCCTCGTATCATTTAACACCTCACACATACCTGCTAATGACCCCCCTCATATATGTCCTATCCTGACTACTAGGCAACTACTCAACGACACCCTTACCTGACCATCATATATCTGAACTCTCATGCACCTGCAGAAGAATTCCTTGTTGCACAACAACCTAGATATTCATACATGGATTTAGACTTTTCCTTCATATATATATATATATATATATATATATATATATATATATATATATATATATATATATATATATATATATATATATATTCCTTCATATATATATATATGAAGGAATATATATATATATATATATATATATATATATATATATATATATATATATATATATATATATATATAATATATATATATATATATATATATATATAATATATATATATATATATATATATATATATATATATATATATATATATTAGCAATGAATACTCTACTCTATGCTTGATACACTAACACTCTAATGTGGAAACTGGCATGTCATAAGCAACTAGTATAACAATATGTAACTGGGTCAGTCTACCCAAGCCTCTATTGGCATAGAGTTTCACAACTGTTGCCATCAAAATTGGACACTTAAAGCTGGGTACAACTTTTCCAATGCTTATGTTAAGTCACTGATACTCTTCCCTATTCCTGATACTCAAGTAAAGCTTCCTAATTTATATAGAAATTAGTACCCATAAGCTAGTGGTATCTTAGGATACTTGGTTTACTTTTCTATTAATACATTACTACTATATGCTCAGGTACCAAGTTAGAGCAGAACTTTTGTCCTAGGAAGGATACCCCTGAATCTAGAAGATATTTGGGTTCCATCAAGTACTCTACTTTTTGGCAGCCTTGTCGTAAGAAGCTATGGGCTTGTAACTAATGTAAGAGGCCTGGTCATCAGGCCGTTAGTTGCCGCAAGAGATTGGGACAATGTTTGGCATGTGGATCTGCTGAACATCGGGTAAAGGACTGCCCTTATCTTTCTATCAAACCAGAGCTCATATCCCAGCAACACCTGTTAGGCCACAACCTAGGGACCCTCTTCCTATCCAGCAGACCCTGCCCTTACAATGAGGCGTGATGCATACTCGAGGTTCATAGAAAAGGAAGCAGTTGGAGACTGCTCATACAAGAGCCAGAACCATGAGGAATAGTACCTAGAACCGCTGTATAGCATCATCTTTTTGGATGTCCTTAGATCAATCATAAGAGTTTTGCTGTAATTCTCTACATGGATAGAAGTTTTTGTTACACCCTTATGCCAGATGTTTTCCTGATAGTCTCTCCGGATTATCCCAGATCTAGACATAGGATTCACCCTTGACCTAGTCCCTAGCTCTTTCCCTATTTCTAAAGGATATTACGGAGTCAACCCGAAGATGGCCAAGAAGATGAAGGACCAGATCAATGAAGGCTCTAGGATTTATCAGAGTGGAACTTTACCTTAGGGAGTATCTATCTTGTTTGTGCCCCAGAAGGATGGAACAAACGGATGTACATCAATTACCAGACACTAAAGAACAAGTACTTTCTGCCCGGATCGAGGATCTGTTTGATCTGGTTGTGTGGAGTTAAGGTGTTTCAAAGTTTGACTTAAGGTTTGACTACCATCAAATCAAAGTTAGGAAAGAGGACATTTCCAAGACGGCATTCAAACACCAAGTATGGGTAGTTTTCTTTGGTCATGACGTTAGACTGACAAATGCTTCTGCTGTGTTCATGAATCTCATGAACAGAGATTTTTATGAGTATTTGAATCAGTTTATCTTATCCATAGATAACATTCTGATATATTTGAAGACTGAAGAAGAGCATGAGGAACACCTGAGGAAGTTTTGGAAACTTTGAGGAAGAAGAAGTTTTATGGTAAGTTATCTGAACGTGGATTTTTGACAAGGTGGACTTTTGGCCATGTTGTCAAGAGAAGAAATTTCGATGGAAGATAGCTGTTGTTAAAGAGTGATATACCCCAAGTTCAATTCGGAAGGTTCCTGAACTTGGCCGGCTACTATTAGAAGTTCGCGAAGGATTTCGCCAAGATTGCTGAGCCAATGACGAAGCTCACTTTGAAGAGTTCATCTGAACGAAAAGTTTGCCAGACGACATTGAGGAGCTGAAGAAGGGACTTACCACTACACCAATCCTTGCACTACCCGTAGGAACCGGTGGGTTTTCAATTTACAGTAATGCCTCTGGAAGAGGACTGGGTTGCGTTCTTCAACAACGTGGGAAAGTAACTGCTTACTCATATAGGCAACTACAGACTCATAAGAAGAATTATCCTACACCTAATTTGAATTGCTGCAATTATCTTTACTTTGAAGCTGGAAGCATGATTTTTATGGAAAGGGAGTAAAAATATATACGGGCTACAAAAGTCTGAGATATATCTTCACTCAGGACGGGCTGAATGTTAGACTAAGAAGGTGGTTGAAGCAGATGAAGAATTACGACATCAACCTGCAGTACCATTCAGGTAAGGCTAATGTGGTCACTGATGCACTCGGTCGATACTGATGGCGAAGTTCTTAACTAAGGACTAGCACCTGCTAGAAGACATCGAGAAGTTTGGACTGGAGATTATACTGCCTGGAAATGGAAGGAAGAAGCTGGATGCTGATTCAGTGTTAATAAAGTTACAAATGAGCTCGAGTCTGATGGACAAAGTCAAGGAGACTCAGTTTCAAGACGAGACACCTTGCAAACTTGGAGATCAAGTGTTGGCAGGAACACTTGAGGGTTTCTTAAATCGCCAATAATGGAGCTCTGAAGAATGGTACGAGGCTTTGTGTACTATCTGGCGAACTGAGGAACGAACTAATGCAAGAAGCGCACCAGTATTCCATACATCCTAGCAAGACATATTGGGATATGTGTACTACTGTTGGGTAGTATGGAATGAAGAAGGATGTATTCAGAATTGAGGTTAGATGTTTAACTTGTTAACAAATGAAGGCTAGTCGACAGAGACCTGCAGGACTTCTACGGTCAAAAGACATTCCGGACTGGAAGTAGGAGCACATAACGATGGACTATGTGTTAGGTTTGCCTTGATTCCAAGGAGGGAAGAACACCAGTTGGATTATAGTGGACCGACTGACTAAGTCAGCACACTTTATTTCCTTCAAGGTTAGTTGTTCACCGAGAAATTGGCAGCATTGTACATGCGGCACATCTACCGGATTTATGGCGTACCGGTAAGCATTATATCTGACCGAGATACTCGTTTTACCTCACATTTTTGGAAGAGTTTGCATGACAGCTTGGGGACCCAATTGAAGTTCAGCACAGCTTATCATCCCCAGACTGACGGGCAATCTGAGAGGACGATCCAGACACTTGAAGATATGCTGAGATCGTGTGTCTTGGAATTTGGAGGATCATGGGAAGACCATCTACACTTGGTAGAGTTTTCTTACAATAACAGCTACCAAGCCAGTATTGGTATGACCCCATTTGAAGCTCTTTATGGACGTCGTTGCCGTACACCATTGGCATGGGACGATGTTGGTGAAAGAGTACTGCTGGGTCCAGAGATGGTGACTGGCGCAGCAGAGAAGATGAAGTTTATCAGAGACAAGCTCAGGATTGCTCAAGACAGACAGAAGCACTGGGCAGACAGCAGTCGTCGACCACTGGCATTTGAAGAAGGAGATAAGGTCTTCGTGAAGTTTTCTCCTACCAGAGGTACTATCAGATTTGGCAGAGCTGGGAAGCTGAGTCCCAGATACATTGGTCCGTTCGAGGTTCTGAGCCGGATTGGAGAAGTGGCATATAGGTTAGCTCTACCAGCTAATCTAGAGGGTGTGCACAACATCTTCCACGTCTCACAGCTCAGAGAATATGTACCTAATGAGAGCCACGTCTTGGACCATTCAGAGTTGGAGATCGGACCGAGCCTCACTATACCAGAGAAGCCAGTGGCGATCTTGGACAGAGGCGAGAAGAAGACCAGAACCTCGGTGACTCCAATAGTCCGAGTGATGTGGAGGCATGATTCCCCAGGCGAGTCTACCTGGGAGCGTGAGGATGAGATGCGGGAGAAGTACCCGTACTTGTTTGAGACCTGAGGTATTTTCTCAACCTAACTCTTTAAATTTCGAGGACGAATTTTTTTTTTAAAGAGGGAAGGTTGTGAAACCCGTAAAAATTTAGATTTAATTTGTATTTAAATTTTTATTGCTAAAATAAAAAATTTGCTACGTTATCAATTAATTGTTAATATTATTTCTAAGCATTTTAGCGTAAGAATTATTTTTCTATAAACTTGGATTTTTGAGTTTTTGGCCAAGACCCGAACCCTGTTTAAAACATTTAAAAAAAAATATTTTGTTATATTAAAATATAAGTTTAATTATATTTTGTCTAGAGCTCAAATTATTTTTTAAAAAAAAAGTCCATGGCCCAAAGCCTATATGAGCCCTTTCTTACAAGGCTTATTCATTTTGTTTTAAGTCTATTAGAAAGCCTTCACCATATTAGGAAGCCCATTTTGTGGCTCAAGGTCATGAATAATACCCATAACTTATATTGGGTTTCTTAACCCAATAAATCTTTTAAGTCCATATCCACTATCCTTTCTTCATTCAGAAGAATATTTGGAAGAGGGGAGTTGCTCTGTTGCTGTAGACTAAGGAATTAATTTCATTCTTAGAGCATTCAAAAGCTCTGTTTGTTTTTTTTTAATCAAAAGGGGGCTTCTCATTTCATCTTCCCACCGGTGGACTCTTCGGCTCCTCACCGGCCGGAAATTGATGGCTTGGAGAGACTCTTGCTCTCCTCTAAGTGGTAACCCTTCCTCCATTTCCTATTTAAACCCATTCTTACCACCATCTTCACGACCACTATCTTTCCTTTCTCCTCTGCAAAACCCTTTTTCCAACTTCCGGCGACCATCCATAGCTCCATTCGAGCTTTCCGGTGAATACTCGGCCGATCGCCGCTTCCCGGCGAGATCCCGATCTGATCCGTGCTCGACCGGCGCCGCCCCGTGGCCGCCGTCAGCCGCCGGCGCCCGACCCCGCGCGGTCTCCCGGTCCGACGACCCCTCCGGCGTACCCCTGACGCCAGCGTTCGTTCCCGGTGACGCCCGTTCATCCCGAGTATTTCTGCGGTTCCGTTCCGTTTCGGTTTTTTCCTAAGTTTTTCCCGCGGCTCCCCGCCAACGGAATATGGTAAACCCTTGTTAATCACAGTAGTTCGTCCCTCCCGTAGAGTCGGTGATGAGAATCGGTCCCCGGTTTCCCTTCGGGAAATCCGGTTAGCTGCGTAATATTTTCGATTAGCTGCGTTAGCGTACTATTCTGTGTTTTATCTGCTGGTTTGGTGTGGTTTGGATTGATTATGGGATTTCCGGATATTTCGGGAAATTCGGTGGATTGGGAATTATTTTCTGGTGGCTTGGAAATATTTTGGTGGATATATTTGTGGGATTATTTTTGGGTTGGAATAATTGCAGGTTTTCCGTGGCGCAATTCCCAGTTTTGGGTTTGTCCCGAAATAGAGGAAGTGCTGCCCAATTTTTTTTTACAAAACTATATTTAATTGGTTTCAAAATTGGTTTTCGGAAATGAATTTTTAAACTGATTTTTCGGGCGACGACCGTACCGGTCTGTGGGCCCCGGCGAAATGCAAACGCACCGGTCCGACCGGGCGTTGAGGTATTAGCCAGATTTTGAGGAATGGACCGAGTCTGAGACTCTTAGCTTTCATTTTTTATTATTTTATTTAATATTTAGGCTATTTATTATAGTTATTTAATTACTGCACTTTAATTAATAGTTAAGTCATTTTTCTCTTATTTGATGTAAAAGATAATTGTACAGGACATAAGCCCATCCTAGGATGATTAGCTGTGCCATTGTATTGTGTAGCGTAGTTTTATTTTATTTTCTGGTGGATGTGATTTTGGGTGGTTTGTGATTAGACGTATAATCGTAGATTAGAGCGTAATTTACTGATTAATTAAGAATTAATTAAATGGATGAAAATTAGTAAATAACTAGTTCATGATTTGTCATTAAAAGAAAACCATATTTTTATAAATATATTACAGAAACACAAAGTTTTCCAAAGTTAATTGATTATCGTGTTATTTCCAAATAATCCAGTTAACCGGCTTAATCGAACGCACATAGTTGCGACGTAAACGTTAGCTGTAGATTAATACAACTTAAAACCTGACTAGGACTTACTACTAGAGATTGCAACTAGTACACTTAGCCTGGTTATTCAAGGTTCTAAGTCGAGTTCTCAACTGTAGGAACTCGAAGTTACAACTGACGTTCTTCCTCGGTACCAACTCGTCTTTCCAGTCAATCTAATACAAGGCAAGTTACGATTTGTGTATTCCTGTATTTTATTTAGTAAAGTTAAGATGCATGTTAAACCACACTGCTGGCACGGAACTCTACCGACTGTTACTGTTACTGAATCTGGGACTGGGGGAATAGTGTAAACGTTTATGACCAAAGCCCCTACAGAACTGACTGTGTTAGCTTACCCCTCTCACACACGGGGATAAGCCATATCGTATCGCTAGGATACTACTGTTTAACCCAAGCCGGTCATAGACGTTTGCATATTCAAAACACACTGAACTGTTTTAAACTGCTGAAAATATTATTTCAACTGTTTATCCTGCACTTTCCAATTACTATTTAAGATATGAGATGCATATTTCGTTCTTGCTCCCTCCTGACTGGAGACAACATTTTAGGTAACACTGAGGATGACGAGCTATACTATAATAGCTACTATGACCCGGTTCTCTTCCCTGCGACGGTACCGGAGCCTTTTCCGGAGGACGCTGAACCTGGAACACTGAACCTGATGCTTAGATAGTTTTCCTTTCTTGCATCTTTCTTTTATTTGGAGTTTGTAGTTTTATTTTCAGCATTTCCCTTCCAGTTGTATTTCTGAATATTTTATCAAATAAAGTTTCAATTCCGAATAGAACAGTTGTGACAAATGTACTTGTGTTGTTGTGAATACCTGCAATGGAACAGCCTACTGCCGCCGTCTCACCACGGTGCAGGCTGGGCATGGTCCGGTTCGACCTATTAAATTGGGATCAGGTCGTGACACTTATGCTAAGTCACTGATACTCTTCCCTATTCCTGATACTCAAGTAAAGCTTCCTAATTTATATAGAAATTAGTACCCATAAGCTAGTGGTATCTTAGGATACTTGGTTTACTTTTCTATTAATACATTACTACTATATGCTTAGGTACCACTGCAGGTAATTCCTCTACTAGGACAGATTCACAACTGAACAAAATATTGTGACATGTAATGCTATGATTGTATGCTATGCCCAGGCTGGTGATATGGAAGCACATCAAAATGTTTTTAATAAAATGATGCATAAGGGTTCAATTTCATGGACATTGTGATATCTGGATATGCTAGCCATGGAAGTATCTTTGTAGCTAGTAAGGTTTTCGATCAAATGCCAGAGAAAGAATTTAACTCTTGGAATTCTCTGATTATTGGTTACCCTCATAGTGGAGAATGGAAGGAATGCATTCATCTATTTAAGGAGATGCACCTCAGTAATGTGAAACCTAATCATGTCACAATGACCCTAGTGTTGTCTATAACTGGTCAATTAGGAGTTCTGAAAGTTGCAAGACAACTTTATGGGTTTCGAAAGTTGCAAGACAACTTTATGGGTTCTTACATAAAAACTGCATGCGTATGAATGCTTTTGTATACAATTCTTTGGTTGACATATATGCCAAATGATCCAGTCATCCGAGAAGCTTATCAAGTAATTCCTGAGGTGCCTATCAAAGATGTTGTGTCATACAATGTTATGATCAATGGCTTGCATATTGTGGACATGATAAGGAGGCCTTGAAACTGCTTCTGGAGATGCTAGAAGCAGATATTGAACTTGATGCAGTCACTTTTCTTGGTCTCTTAACTGTTTGTAGTCAGGCTGGGTTTCTTAAGTTAGGTTGTGATTACTTTTTAACTATAGGTACAACTGCTTCCTAGTTTCCACATGAAATCAATAGGTACCCACCAATTTCCCAATACAACTCGATACCCCAATACCCTTAACATCTCCTATATTGTTTAATCTCAGAACAATTATCTCTTCTTCTAGTTTCATTTATGAATTAACACAAACACTTATATCTCTACTTAAAGATGATGAAGTTAACTAGGTTAAAGGAATCTCATGGCATGGTTATGTAAAGAAGAAGGTTACCTGTTTTGAGGAATTGACTGCTCCTATTCGATGGCTCCCAAGAATTGCCTCGACTTGGAGAAGAAAAAGCGACGACAAAGCTAGGATTTGGGGTTCGAAAGGATTGATAGATTTTTTTGGTAGAAGGGTTGAGAGCATCTGCTCTTATACCTCTGCCTCAAATTCTCAGAGGATAGGGAGAACGATATTGAATCAAATTCGATTAAATCTAGTCTTCGGTCGTTAGAGATTTGAATTATCGTATATGTAGTCTCCCCCTTGTAGGAGCGTAAAAAAATGCTTTATTTTGACTAAAGGAATTGAGGATTTTACACAAGCAATTCTTTATGAGCTATTTTACGCCAAGGCCATTTGCATTGGATTTTACGCTAGCTATTTTACGCCAAGGCAGTTCATTAAGTTTTACGCCAGGGACAGATTGTCAGGCTATATTTAATGCAGAAGATTGGATTTGACAGAATAATTATGCTGACAACATGCAACACAGAAGTCGAGAAGATCGGATTCTCACCAAACCCGATACTTGTCGTATGGTGTGCAGAGAAGGCTATTTTACGCTCAATAAAAACACTTCCTTTTACGCACGATAGTTATGTGAGCTTTTACGCTCAAGGCTATTGTGAGTGTAAAGTCTATTTGGGCTAAGTTTTACGCTCAAGGCTATTTTAGCCACTTTACGCTGGAAAGTTTTATTTGGGTTGTTTTTATGCCAGTCTACTACTTTACGCTCAGAGTATATTTGGGTTTTTTTTACGCCCGATTCTTCCTGACCACTTTGGAACATGGTTTGCCTATATGGCCTTCATACCACATTTATTTGAGAGACGTGTGTACGTGCTCCCCATTTCTGTTAAAATAATGGGACACATGTCACCACACGTAAAGTACGTGGGCGATAGTTGCCAGCGTAAAGACCCAATTTTGTTGCTTTTTACGCACAAAGGGTCAAGTCTATAAATAGACTCATTTTTCATATAGAGGAAAGAAAGGATCAAAGAGAGAAATCAGAGCCCAGAGACTTTGAATTTCCAGAGAGCATTCTTCTTCAACTTTTTCTTCCAGAACAGAGAGAAGCAAAGCAGGAAAGCATTCGACCTCGCCATCAGTGCCCAAGTGCGTCGATACCTTTCTGGTGACTTAGTTCTTCCAGTTGTTCATTTTCCAGCAGTGATCTTCATCATCATCGTATGGTCCAAGGAACAAAGTGATCGCCTCCATATCAGACTTCTTCAGTAATACTTTCCAGATCAATTTATACTTTTGTACTTTTTCTCGTTTTCTTTCAAAAGCCAATTTCAGGCATTTTGTTAAGTGAAACAAAATAGCGACTCTGCTGGGGACGATCTTCTCCTCTAACGAGGAGGCAATTGCTCAATACGATGATGTGTCGATCGGATCGACAAAGAAGACTCTGGTTGTACACTTCGACCAGACTGCCTACGAAGAAATGCTCCAGACTGGGGGTAGCACTCGCTACTCCAATGTTCAGAAGTCGCGAAAGGTGCAAAAAGTTTGGGTTCCCAAATCCAAGGCATTCTCGGATCTCCCTACTGTCTCTGCAAGCAAAGGAATCCTTCCTACTCCTGTTGTAGAGGCTCCCATCTGTAATGAGGCAGTCTCTACTTCGGTGATACGCCATGGGCGTAAAAACAAGTCTCCCGTTTGTAACACGGCAGACTCTCCAGTGTTATGCTCTGGGCGTAAAAATCAGGTTTTACGCCCCGAGCGTAAAAATATATCTCCTGTCTGTGACGTGGCAGACTCCAATGCTTTACGTCTGAGTGTAACAATAAGTCTCCCGTCTGTGACGTGGTAGACACACAAAATTTATGCTCTATGCGTAAAGGAAAATCTCTCATCTATGACGTGGCAGATACTCATGTTTTGCGCTCTATGCGTAAAGGTAAATCTCATGTCTGTGACAGTATAGATAAAATTCACAATGATGCTTCTGCATCTAAAGTAAATGTACCTGCACATATGAAGCATAAAAACATAGTTGGTAAAACTTCTGTTTACAACCAACAACCTTCTTATACTGCTATACGCAAGGTACCAAACCTTCAAATTACGCACAATAAAGATGGAGTCCTTTGTGCTAAAAAATCTCAGGATTTACGCACGCAACTCAAAGCACGTAAAAATGTACAGTTTGGTTCTGCGAATGCAGCCAATAATCTTCTTTATATACAAGGGACTGAACATTTTTCTACCCCTAATGTAATAAAGAATACTTCTCCTTCTACTCCTTCTGATTTACGCGAGTTGCTAATACAAAAGCATAAAAATAGACAATCTTCCGTGATACTTCCCCAAGAAAATTATCATTGTGAATGTCACCAGATTGTAATCAAATGTTGTTGTTCGACTTCTAAATGGTCAGTTTTTGACCGGTTAAGTTTCAGTGTGCCTCAACAACAAGCTAATGACCATGAACATGAGTTGTCATATGCATCAGTCAACATGGCATCTCATACCAACAGAGGACGACGTCCAAGACGCAACACGTCTCAGACTCCAGGTCAACAACAATTCAATAGACTTCTTGATTCCTTTGAAGGAGTATATCAGAATACTCGATCAAGAAGACAAAGACAGCTACAGACTTCTGATTCAGAAGCTGGGGGTACTCAATCTTTTGAGTCCGAGACTGATAGTGTCGATTCATACCTCTATACTAATCCTTCTGTATCTTCAAGAGAGGTTGAATCCTACGTCGTTGGAGATGAACCGGAGACGTCATCTGCTAATACAGAACAACGTCTCACTGCCGTTGAACAATCATTGAAGGACATGCTTACTATGATGCAAAGCATGTACCAGATAATAATGACCCAGCAAACTGCTCAGCCGGCAGTAGTAACTCCGGTGCAGGTAGCAGCACAAACTCAAGATAGTCAAGGGGCTGAAATACCTTTGAATATTCTGCGGTTAACCAAAATTCTGCATCTCCAGATCCCATCATTCCAGAGGATATACCGCCTCCGATGGGGGTTACGATACATCCAACAACCATTCAATCAAATGTGCTTCCTCAAACCAGTGAAGCTATTCAAGCAGTACGTGAATTAAAAGCACAATTCGAAGTTTTGAAGCACAAGGATCAGCTCCAGAGGTTAGGGATTAAGCAACCTTATCCTCCACATTGGAATGATGTACCCTTTCCACCAAAATTCAAGCCACAATCAATGGTATTGTTTGATGGAAAGGCTTCTCCTAGTCAGTATATCAATTACTTTGATATTATGACTATACATATGCAGAAAAATGATGCTCTTCTTACTCGAGTATTCTTCGGGTGCCTGACGGGTTCAGCTTACGATTGGTATCGTAGTTTACCCGATAATTGCATTTCATCTTTTGACGAATTTAAGGCAATGTTCCTCTCTCGCTTCTATGAATGAGGCATGGACATGAATATGTCCTCCTTAATAGAAATTAAACAAAAAGAGAAGGAAGATACTCGGACGTTCATCGAACGTTTCCGACAAGCAACTCTCAAAATGCCTCCTGGTATGCCAGATTCAGCGTTGATTGATACATGCAAGATGAATCTGCGACCATCCATTGCCGTCTTCACAGGTTCCCAATTCATAGACCGGGCCTCGTTTATTATAGCAGCAGTTTCTGCCGAGACCAATGGTAGGTTGGCTCGTGAACATGGGATGATTTTTGTCTCGAAAGACAAAGGAAAGAAAGGCTCCCCTGGTAATAATTCCGGCAATCGTAATGGAAAAGGAAAAGATACCCTTATGGTGAATATTTCCAAGAACAAAATGACGCCAAACAATCAGGAGTCTTCCAAGCCAAAAGAAGAATATTCTTTTGACGAGAGCGATATCCCAGGGATATTCCAATGTCTGGTAAAGAGTGGCAAACTCCAGATTCCCGAGCCAAAAAGGCCTAATGAAGTGAATCTGACTGATAATCCCAAGTATTGTATCTATCACAGATACATAAATCATCCTACCAGGGCTTGTTATGTTCTAAAGAAGAAAATCCAAGAGCTGATTAATGCTAATGCCATTGCTTTAACTAACGATGAGCATACGGTCACAACCAATATGGTTTCTCTTCAATTCGGAGGTTTTCCTCCTCAACAAGTCCCAGATGGGATTGTCCCAATTTCGAAGGCGACAATAAAGATTGTGAATATCCCGCCTGCCAGAAAGGAAAATGAAGGATTGCTGCCTCTAACATTAAAGAATGGTGAAATCATGTGGGTACATCATGACTTAATACCTGAAATGGAAAATGAAGGTAAAACTTTAAAATCCAAGAAAGGTAAGAAAGTCAAAACCTGCAACATGATCTCTCATATTATTCCAGATTCTGATGATTTAGATCATCTGTGGGATGATATTCCTTTGGAAGATAGACTGAGAGGATTGAATATATGTCCTCCAAGTCTGGCTCCTCCTACCAAACTCAAACTCACTCATCAGCAGTGGTTAGCTATGACTAATGTCCCTTTGTACAGGGCACATCAAGTCTTTGCTGCTTATAAGGAGGCTCCCACAGGGATTTTTCCTCTTATCTCGAACATCCCTATTCCTGTAACTACAAAAGTTTCTCTTAATTCTTCTCCTGTGATTACAGAAAGTTCTGCTTCTGCTTCTTCTGATGAGCTACCTATTAAAAGTCCGCTACCCATTCATTTGTATAGTCAACAATCTGTCCATCTCATGAAAAAGATGGGCTATGACTTTCAAAAGGCGGAAGGTTTAAACTATGATAAAGGAATGCGACTTCCTTCACAGATTCAAAGTCAAAAATCCACTTTTGGATTGGGTTCTGAACTTCCTCACAAGAAGAAAAGAAAGAAGATTAGATCCTGCAATATGGTACTTCCTTCTCATGAGTATGAAGAAGAAAGCTTTACTGGTACAAGATCAGGGATAGAGTACCATAAGGATTATGAGGGATCTTCCAAAGAAGCAGAGGATATAATGGAAACATTACCAGTTCAACCTTCTCCTGTTGTCACACCTCGCTCCTACATAAGAGCGATCGTCCTCGCTAAGGCGTGATGCCGCACGAGCCTAGATTGCGCTCGTGCAAGACGGATTCCATAACGGCCGATTACAGCGGCTGCGACCGGGTCGTCGCACAGAAGTCCCAAGCAGAGACAATGAACACGCAGCAGAAATTTAAAACGAAACACAAGTTACTCAAAAGATGATCTTTATTGATATCGAAACAACGGTTATATTGGGGGCGCAAGGCCAAGATTACAATCTCTCAAGCTCACTCTTCTCACTTTACAAGTCACTCTGCTCTCTCTCATCTCTCGATACAATACTTGAATCCAGCGGAAGCTTCGGATGGCGATGTCCATACATTATGTCCCGTATAAGTCTTCGATCCATGCGACCGCACGCTTCGAATCGTCAAGGAACTCCATGCCTCGACGCATCCAAGCGAGCTCCGCGCCACGAGCTTCTACCTGTGCCTGCACATGGAAACTGTATGGGTGTCAGTACTCAACTGTACTGGTGGAGTGAGCTCCTCGCCCACCCATACAAAACCGACACGTTTATTTTACTTTGTGCAATTACAAGCCCCTTTACGATTGTCTTTCTAGTCTTGCCTTAGGATCGATTTTAGGACCGACGCTCGGCCTATTTAGTGTCTTTAGCCCATCTTCGTGCCTTGCACTAATAACGTACTCGTACATTGCCGCTAGACCTTCTCGTTCCAATAACATCAACTTATCGCCTCGTGCTTGCCTTTCGTGCCATACTCAGGGACGTAACGACTCGGTCGTGCAATAAACTCGATTCGTGCTATCGTATCGCTGAGGCAGTGCCTCCTCGCTAAGTCTTGCCTATGTTCGTATTGTGACAACACGGCCGTGCCTCACATCTCGAGGTCGTGCCCAGTAACTTAACATAACTTAACCAACTTGCCTTACGGCCCTTCCAGACTTAACTCGAAACGTATAACCCAACTTGTGGAATCGGTGTTGAGAACTCAAGCACGATGCCGTATCTCGTGTCGAAGCACGTGTCTTTATGTATAGCCGAATCGTAGGCTTTATAATACTTTACCGCAATCGAGCACACATTTCACCATTCAACGCATACCGTGCTTACACTTTCTTTGTTATGACCGACACCGTGCATGCGGATTCGCCGCTTAGCACGCCAATTATCTATATGAAAGGCCACTGGCATGACAAGCCATCGCGGACATAGCTCGGGTAGGCGGCGGGCCCTTCAGCGCAGGTAGCGAGCCCCGTTGAAAGCTCCCGACTACCCATGCAATAAAAGCATGCACTGCTATAACGTCTACCTCCTAGGACGACTGGGCCCGGTGCTCCGGCGTATAACCAGTCTAGGCAAAAATCCTTGTCGACAAGATGTCTAATGACCACGCACCTACAAGACATCTAAACTCACGTAAATGCATGGCCTACTTGTTGGTACGACCGGAACTATACTTAGCAACTCGTGCTCTGAATCACACTTGGCATGACATGCCTCGGGACCGCGAGACTCCCAACCGAGGGACCGCCTCAAACTTCTTAACGTGGATGGAAATACGAGACTCCCAACCGAGGGACCGCCTCGAATACTTAACGTGGATAGGAATGCGAGACTTCCAACCGAGGGACCGCCTCGAATACTCAACGTGGATAGGAACGCGAGACTCCCAACCGAGGGACCGCCTCGAATACTTAATATGGATAGGAACGCGAGACTCCCAACCGAGGGACCGTCTAGAAACTCTTTGAACTCGAGGAAATGACTACTACATAGCCTTCCAACTTAACTTGAACCAAACGTGTTCCTTAAGTACCATGGACCGTGGCTAACTTTATATCGTGCCAACCGTGGCTCGTGCCTTTAACTGACTTACGTCTTACGCGACGCTATCACCCAAGTCATACGTTATATGACGGCTCGAGAGATCGTGGTACTTTTTGACTTGACAACCGCAGAATGAGTGGGACGGTACTTGGAATGACTTAGGTCGACCGGCATAACTTTGCCTAACTTACTCAAGCCTACAACTTAACCGAGGGACGAGCCAAGGCTATGCCAAGCCTTGCGCAGTGGAAACGTGCATGCTTTGTCGAGCATTTACGCGGGCGACGCCTATGACTTAGGCTAACTCATCGTTTGTGTCGAATACCAACTTTTCCTTCTCCCAAGCCGCGGGACGAAGGAACGAGTGTCATTTTCAAGCACGCTGAGCACCAACTCTAATCAGACCGTGGGACATTTTTCATGTTCTAAACTCGATTCGATCCATCGGGATAATTCCCTTTAGCTATGTGGATTCGTCTTTTTTATTATTAAGCCTACTTGTGCAAGTTGAAAACACGCAATTTATTAAGTAAAGGCAAAGATGAGGCAAGTTCACCGAAACTATCCCACCTGAGCGATGTCTTCGAGTCGCCGTTGTAAGGCCAAGTCCGAACGCCGTCGGTGTTTCGATTCCTCTGATTGACTTTGCGGGACGGGACACTACAACATACACCACTCAGAACAAGTCTCGTCCTCGAGACTTTTCTGAAGGCAACCTATCCTACCATTTCTATGGCCAAGACTTAATCGTATACGCTCCGCCTACGCGTTTCTTCGATTCTGAGCCACGCTCGTGCGTATCGCTAACTTAGTCGTAAGGCACACCAATCGATCGACCAACAATTGAACTCGTTTCAAATCAATGATCGCATTACCATCAATATTTCTTTGAAACTCACGATTTCAAAATCCTCGATACTCTTCCGTTCCTCAAGTCTCACTTGATTCAACGTATCACTTAGTTGGATCGTGCACATATTCCAGGCATCCCCAAAATACATACATTTCAGCCAAGCCTCATGATAGAGAATCCGCCATCACCACTCGAGTCGGATCGTGCACATATTCGGGCGTCCCTGATATACGTGCATGTCAGCCAAGACTCGCGAGTGGCGCCTCCGTAACACCTATCGTTTCGCGCTCGAATGCCTGCCTAACCGCTAGGCTATGTCTTTTCGTCAGTACTGGAATCATAGTTCCCAAACAACGATATCAACACTGACCCCATCCTAAGGTCAAACCAAATCGTTGGTACGGGATTTTCTACCCAAGCTCGTATCACTCCGATTTCTAAACATCGAGCATCGATTTCCTACACACATCCCAATGTTCGCCGCACGGGATACGAGTCGTTCAGTAAAGCTATTCTATGATAAATCACGTTTCAACCGATTTCCTCGATAGGAACGTATCGCTCGTTCATCAAGCTACTTCGTATCGTCTACTTCGAACACGTTTGACATTCGTTCGCCTATCATCCATTCTCAATTTAAGCACGCTATGACACAATTCATCTCTAAATCATAATTCATATTTCATGTTTCCGAAATCGTCTATTCCAATTTACGTAATCGATCACAAGGTCGTCTGACTTAACAATATGCCACGCCCCGATCTCACGCGAGTCCGATTATCCACGGTGGGCACGAATCACCATGCACGCTCCCGCGAGATAATCATTCTCATCGGGATGTAACACTTGTTTTGGGTCTAGACTAAATCATTCTCGATGCGCGGATTGGACCTACACAATCCTCAAGTTTTATTCATTCGTCAATCAAGTCCTAACATTCTCAAATTTTCCTTCGTATCAAACAGACAAGTCGGGACAATCAAAGTTGTCGCATCCTGATTTTTTTTCGAGTTCGATCATTTCCGCGACATGAATCACCATGTCAACGCTCACGCGGAACGATCGCCCCAAATCCGACACAACGCATGTGCGAGGCTGGAGTTGCACTCGCGCAAGACAAGACCGTCGACATTGTGGTTATCAATGCAACCATCAAAACATGATTTCTTTCACCCAACATTCGTCTCAATCAAGATCCTAAGTATAGCATCAAACCGAACAATAACACTTGCACGATCGTCATTCTTCGAATTAGAGTGCCCCCGAGTTATCGCATATCATCTTTGATACGCCTCAATACCATCGACGATATACGTAACCTGACGATCTTCCTTTGCAACAAATTTTGAGTCGTGCGAATGATGCTATCGTCCGACTGGATAGTCTCCTCGAATCGTTCACCACATCAATTTCTTCAACCCAAATATACGTATCGTTTATCCGTCTATCTTAAGTCATCGACTAACGTATTTCCTCAATTCGCATCATTCCTTGCTAACTCAAACCATCGAGCAACATCGATTTCAATCCTCAGAGTCATTTGCGTAACTTCAAATTTCAACTTTTCATGCACGCTATCCACCTGTCGTGCTAGCTTTTCGTATACGATCCGTATCGATTTCCTCGATTCGATTTCACCTACTCAATCGTTTAAGCGTTTCATACTCGTGCAATCCTCAATCTTTCGCTCGAATGATTTCCAAGACGGACCATACACCACTCGGGATTCGAGTCATCCAATCTAGTCCAAATCACGTTCGCGTATTCGCTAAGACATGTTTCGGATTCGTTCGACGAATCTCTAGCATAATTGTCCACGTCGCATCGACGCACTAAGTCGTTCGCACTATTCCTTAAAATCCAGAACAATCTTTCGTGTACGCCTAAGCGTTAGTCTGATAACGTTCCTATCGATATACACTCCAAGTGTATCTCCGTTCCCGACCAAGCGGTACCTAATATCGGTTGTGACTTGTTTGCACCAAAAGGTCGAGGTGCGCGATACGCGGACTAAGTTGTGCCGCATAACCATCCCGTATGGACTATACTCCGAGTTTTCACGCTCATTTGCTCATGTCGACGTAGGACTCGTTAGGCACGCACGCGACTTGCTAACTTTAGCACGCATTTTCTATCAACTCAAGGTCGGCACCGTTCGGCCCAAAGGCTGTCACGACCCGCTCCCGAATAATCGAATACGAGTCGGACACGCCCAGCCTTTGTTGATAAACACAACAAAGTAAGCTGTACCAATCTAGGAAAACTAACCAGATAAATATGAACATGTATGAAATCACAGCATCTATAAATGTGTCCCCATATCCAGAGTAAAGATACAATATCTGAATTTATTACAATTCAACTATAAAAGAGTCTGCTAGTCTCAATACATGGAAAGAAAATGGAAGGTACTAATGAAACACTAGGCTTCTGCAGCCTCTAGGTCAGAAGCAGCTCCAGCTGGCTCAGTAGGGAAGGCAGTATCCTGTCCATAGTATGTCACACAAAGCCTCCATCTCACCTATCATAACATATCCAGTCAGGAGCGGAGCAAGTACAATTCTAGGTAATGAACAAGACATCATGATATGAAAGTACAAGGGAACATGGAAAGTACAGGAAGAACAGGTAAATAAGTACATGAAGAACAGTGTAAAGTACATGGAAGAACATGAATGTAAGAACATGATATGTAAGCACCTGAAAGAACATGATATCATGGAACTACAGGAAATAAGTACAAGGTAATCTCCTGAACATGTGTGTACTACATTTGAAATATAACTAAATATGTGACCGGCTAGGGTAAGCACCTGAAAGCACCTGAAAGCACATGAATGGTGACTTAGGACCCGCGTGCACGATGCGGGGTCTAAGCTAAAACACACCTGAGTTGTTACTTGGAATTGGTCATATAGATAGCATATTTCTCCTCCCCAGATACAAGTAATAAGCACAAGAGAACAAGAGCACCAGAAAGAACATGACGTGTTGCAATTGTGTCACTCAAGGAAGTACAGGATATATAATGAAAAGTACAAAACCGTAGAGTGTACTTGCCTGGCTCCAGTAAAGTACAAGTATCCAAGAAAACTGGATGTCCTCCTGTAAGTAATTGATTACAAATGATAAGTCTACAATGTAGGTAATTATTCCTAGTCTAAAAGATCACTTAACAACTTGGTTTACTATTTTAAACTCAACTTATACATGACTTGTTAACCTATAGTTAACTCTAATAGAAAACTTACCTCTCCTTAACTTTCCTATCCCCTGCATTACATTGGTTACCAGTTTATTTACTCAGTCCTGTAGGGATCTAACAACATCCCAAATGAACCTAAACAGCCTATCCTCATCATCATCATAGGGTAGTCCTGACCATGATGGACAATACCAGTCTTCATTCAGGTTACTAGTTGAATCCCATTGACATAAGGTTTCTATTCCTAATACTAATATAAAGTCAAATTCAGTGAATCATTCTCAAATTTCCTAAAAACCAAACTTAAATTCCTGAGTCTACATAGGATTGCACCCTGGTTTACACAAGAGTAACTAGTGTTTCAGATTTTCCTGAGACTTAGGTTCCTGAGTTAACACAACAACAGTGCATAAAAGAATGCATGGGTTCCAGGTTCTCAATGCCCTGGTTCCCAAGTTCACAAATATCCCAGGTTCAGTCAAAATAATAATGCAAGAAAATGGACTGGAGAGACTTGGATTAGTTCCTAGGTTCTCCTCTCATCACATCACAGAACCCAGTATATAGTCCTGTACATTTCTGTGTTCATCCCTCCTGAATAGGATTCCAGAAAAAGAAACATAAGAACAGTGATACCCTTTTAGTCCAATAGTGCAAGGAAAAGACTCAACTGGATGATTGTCCAAACAGAAAATCACCACCCAATCATTGTAGATCACACAAGTTCCCCCAGTTCAGTCTTGTGTCAAGACTGAAAGTAAATCAGTCTATAATGAACTGTCCATCCCATAGGAGAAACTGACAAAGTACATAGCAGCTATAATTGAAAACTGATGCAGTGTACTACTCCCCAATCTATAGAACACCAATGTATTACCCCCAATCCTGTGCCAAGATTGATATAACACTGAAATGTACAGATGGTGCCTATCCCCAGCTAACCCTAAATGATTGTCAACACTCTTATAATCCCAGTTTCAAGGTGAAATGTGGTCCTTGCCTTATCCTGCATTTACTCAACTGATAAACCAGAATTTTAAGTATCACATTATAAAACCAGGACCACCTAAACTGAAATGCAGTTATGGACTTGCCATAAAGTCTATTGATACTTACCCAAAGTCCTGAAACAACAAATCTGAAACAATAAAACAACCTAACCAGTCATAAACTCAAATTCTCTTAGGCACTAACTAACTCCCTTACTTCTTGATACCTCCTATTCCTGCCCATGGCTCTGTCATCATGAGTATTTAGGAAAAGCAACATAAACTCAGAATTCACAGGGTAAGTTCAAATAAAAGCTAACCAGTGAACTCACTGTCCATATTTAAAAGTGCATCTCAGGTTTTCCTGAGATGATCACTCCCAAGTGATTGTCCAAAACATTGCATATGATGTACAATTTCAAGTACTAATACTAATTTAACTACCAGTTCAAATGCCAACCAATCCAATTCAATTTAATTTAATTCAATCTCGATCTTCAATCTAAACGCAACAATTTGAAGAGTAAAATTAAATGCCAAACACTTCTGGAGTTACAATTCAGGTAATGATTCTTACCTGTTCTTCAAATCAACAGTTCAAAATTATACGAGCAGTCCTCTTTAATAATCCCACGGGTTACTTTCCAGGGAACTCTAATCAAGAGATTTAGAAATGGAAAAACATTCGGTTAGTGATCCAAGGATTGAAAATAGAACCGATCCATAATTTGAGGAAGATGAATTACCTACCAATCGACTAGATCAGGAATTTAGGATTGATTCCTAAGTCGATCTTTAACTGAATCCTTCCTGATGATCTACACTCTCATCATTTAATACAGAGATCAGTTAAATCGAATGGATTTCAAGGATCAGGACTTCTTGCTCAAGAACAACCCTCACCTTCACTAAAAGCTCGATGTGACCAATTATCAAACAGCTTGGAAGCTCAAGTATTTGAGAGGAAATCACTGCTCTAGATCTACAATTCAAACAAATTGAATCACAACGAGAAAGGAGGACAAGATCGATCGAAATGGGAGATGTAACACTCACTAGATCTGGATCGATGGGGTGATGGTTCACCCAGAAGGGTCGATCCGCTCGTGTAGTTGCTGAATGGAACCTTTGTTGATGCTGTGGTCGAATTCCTAGGTTGCACTGTCTTCATCAGGTTGCTGTGTCCGCCATGGCTGATCTTGAATCAGTGATGAAGAAGAAGAAGGAATGATTGAAGGAATGGAGAGGGTCATTGCAGTTGAGGAGGGTGGTTTAAATAGGTCAGGTAGCGTGAGGCTCAGGCTTCTATTTGGCGGGAAAAATTCCTCGTTCCCCTCTCTGACAGGTTGTTAGAGAGAAGGAATAACAGAGCACATGGCCACTGTTCATGGCCGTTAGGATTTGAATCGAATGATGGTTCAAATAAAATGTTCACAGTGAAGGAGCTAATCCTTTCCATAGGATTAAGGAATAAATGACTTAGGCTGAAATCTAATGGGCTGGGTTACGAGAGTGGTTTAAAGGCTGGGTTGGGGACAAGGTGATAGGCTAAAATTAATGGGGAGGAAAATTATTTACATGGAAGCCCATTGCTAAAAGATCAATTAAACTAACCTCATAACAATATAAAAGAATTTGAATTAGCAATTAAAACATTTTTTTTTGAAAGGTGGAGTTACAAAGGCCTCCACCTATCGATGTGTTCGATTGAACGCTTGTACGAGCTTTCGAAAATATTAGACTTATTGTATGGACATGTCGAGGGACATTGAGAGAGAGAGCACCAACAATATCACGTTGCAGAAGCACAATTCAGAGTTTGCGGAACAACGAAGTTAAAGAATTCAATCGATAGTCCAAGGACGTAAAGCCGTGCTCTGATACCATTATGTCACGCCCCGCTCCCATATACGAGCGATCGTCCTCGCTAAGGCGTGATGTCGTACGAGCCTAGATTGCGCTCGTGCAAGGCGGGTTCCATAACGGCCGATTACAGCGGCTGCGACCGGGTCGTCGCACAGAAGTCCCAAGCAGAGACAATGAACACGCAGCGGAAATTTAAAACGAAACACAAGTTACTCAAAAGATGATCTTTATTGATATCGAAACAATGATTACATTGGGGGTGCAAGGCCAAGATTACAATCTCTCAAGCTCACTCTTCTCACTTTACAAGTCACTCTGCTCTCTCTCATCTCTCGATACAATACTTGAATCCAGCGGAAGCTTCAGATGGCGATGTGCATACATTATGTCCCCTATAAGTCTTCGATCCATGCAGCCGCACGCTTCGAATCGTCAAGGAACTCCATGCCTCGACGCATCCAAGCGAGCTCCACGCCACGAGCTTCTACATGTGCCTGCACATGGAAACTGTGTGGGTGTCAGTACTCAACTGTACTGGTGGAGTGAGCTCCTCGCCCACCCATACAAAACCGACACGTTTATTTTACTTTATGCAATTACAAGCCCCTTTACGATTGTCTTTCTAGTCTTGCCTTAGGATCGATTTTAGGACCGACGCTCGGCCTATTTAGTGTCTTTAGCCCATCTTCGTGCCATGCACTAATAACGCACTCGTACATTACCGCTAGACCTTCTCGTTCCAATAACATCAACTTATCGCCTCGTGCTTGCTTTTCGTGCCATACTCAGGGACGTAACGACTCGGTCGTGCAATGAACTCGATTCGTGCTATCGTATCGCTGAGGCAGTGCCTCCTCGCTAAGTCTTGCCTATGCCCGTGTTGTGACAACACGACCGTGCCTCACATATCGAGGTCGTGCCCAGCAACTTAATATAACTTAACCAACTTGCCCTACGGCCCTTCCAGACTTAACTCGAAACGTATAACCCAACTTGTGGAATCGGTGTTGAGAACTCAAGCACGATGTCGTATCTCGTGCCGAAGCACGTGTCTTTACGTATAGCCGAATCGTAGGCTTTATAATACTTTACCGCAACCGAGCACACATTTCACCATTCAACGCATACCGTGCTTACACTTTCTTTGTTATGACCGACACCGTGCATGCGGATTCGCCGCTTAGCACGCCAATTATCTATATGAAAGGCCACTGGCATGACAAGCCATCGCGGACATAGCTCGGGTAGGCGGCGGGTCCTTCAGTGCAGGTAGCGAGCCCCGTTGAAAGCCCCCGACTACCCACGCAATAAAAGCATGCGCTGCTATAACGTCTACCTCCTAGGACGACTGGGCCCGGTACCCCGGCGTATAACCAGTCTAGGCAGAAATCCTTGTCGACAAGGTGTCCAATGACCACGCAACTACGAGACATCTAAACTCACGTAAATGTATGGCCTACTTGTTGGTACGACCGGAACTATACTTAGCAACTCGTGCTCTGAATCACACTTGGCATAACGTGCCTCGGGACCGCGAGACTCCCAACCGAGGGACCGCCTCAAACTTCTTAACGTGGATGGGAACACGAGACTCCCAACCGAGGGACCGCCTCGAATACTTAACATGGATAGGAACGCGAGACTTCCAACCGAGGGACCGCCTCGAATACTCAACGTGGATAGGAACGCGAGACTCCCAACCGAGGGACCGCCTCGAATACTTAACGTGGATAGGAACGTGAGACTCCCAACCGAGGGACCGCCTCGAAACTCTTTGAACTCGAGGGAATGACTACTACATAGCCTTCCAACTTAACTTGAACCAAACGTGTTCCTTAAGTGCCATGGACCGTGGCTAACTTTATATCGTGCCAATCGTGGCTCGTGCCTTTAACGAACTTACGCCTTACGCGACGCTATCACCCAAGTCATACGTTATATGACGGCTCGAGAGATCGTAGGACTTTTTGACTTGACAACCGCAGAATGAGCGGGACGGTACTTGGAATGACTTAGGTCGACCGGCATAACTTTGCCTAACTTACTCAAGCCTACAACTTAACCGAGGGACGAGCCAAGGCTATGCCAAGCCTTACGCAGTGGAAACGTGCATGCTTTGTCGAGCATTTACGCGGGCGACGCCTATGACTTAGGCTAACTCATCGTTTGTGTCGAATACCAACTTTTCCTTCTCCCAAGCCGCGGGACGAAGGAACGAGTGTCATTTTCAAGCACGCTGAGCACCAACTATAATCAAACCGTGGAATGTTTTCCATGTTCTAAACTCGATTCGATCCATCGGAATAATTTCCTTTAGCTATGTAGATTCGTCTCTTTTATTATTAAGCCTACTTGTGCAAGTTGAAAACACGCAATTTATTATGTGAAGGCAAAGATGAGGCAAGTTCACCGAAACTACCCCACCTGAGCGATGTCTTCGAGTCGCCGTTGTAAGGCCAAGTCCGAACGCCGTCGGCGTTTCGATTCCTCTGATTGACTTTGCGGGACGGGATACTACACCTGTTCCTGCTAAACCATCTGTGGTTGAAAAGGGAAAACAGAAAGCAGTACGCTTTGATATACCTTTGAAATCTGCTTCAAGTCAAGGGGTGGTGATGAAACCTTACAAATTTGATATTCTAGCCCAGTTAGCTAATACTCCGGCTAGACTATCTATATTTGAACTGCTTCGTCTTTCTAAAGAAAGCAGGGAGACTTTGAGTGAAGCCTTGCTATAAGCAAACTCATGCTTAGCTCAACTCAAGAGTCCTGATAATACACCAGTGTCGTGTCCACAATGTCATAGTGTGATGGAGGCAATTCCTAACATTACCTTCATACAAGAAGACATATTATTGAAGCATAACAAGCACGACAGGCCCTTGTGCTACACTGGGTATATTGAATCTACTAAAATTGACAGGATTTACATTGATCCTGGGTCTTCTATTAGCATTCTTCTTCAGAGTATGCTAAGACCATTGAGGATTCCTACTAGTGATTTGACTTACACTAGTACCACGATAGTTGGTTTCAACTCTGGCAAGAGTAAACCATTGGGGAAGATTCGTCTGAAGATTCAGATTGGCGATCTTCGAACTATGGCAACCTTCTATGTTATCAACTCAGACGCATCTTACAACATCCTTCTCGGAAGACCGTGGATACATGAGCATAACATCGTGCCTTCAACCCTCCACCAATGCTTCAAGTACGTAGATTCCAAAGGGGTAGTGAAGACTGAATTTGCTGATATCAATCCTTTTAAGGGTGTTGAAGCCTATTTTTCTGATTCAATACTCTACAAACAAGAGTTTGTGAAGGAGATATCAGATATGGCTGAAGATCAATCACCTGTTGAAGATCAGTCTATCAATGAAGATCCTCCGGAAGAGCAACCTTTGAAGATCAAGGTCAAAGGTCGAATCCAACCCCAAACTGGCAATAATCAACCTCTGGTGATCAAAGTCAAGATTTGTTTTGCCATGATTTGGCAGTATACCATAGCCTTGATAACGTTTACGTATTCGAGAGGGGCTGGTGTCCGCTCGATACGTAGCTGGTTTGCTCACGTGCTCGCGTCCGAAAAGTGGGTGTGGGTTACGATACGAGGGACTACGCGACTTGACAACCGCAAATAGAGCGGGACAGTACTAGAAATGGCTTAGATCGACCGGCATAACTTTGCCCAACTTAAGTTGGCAACAACTTGACGAACAAAGGCTGCATCGAGCTTCGCGTCGAGAGAACGTACCGTACATGCGTTCGACTTGAGCAACCAAGTTCTTTTGGGTGCCTAGACTTAAGCCACAAGCCATGTAATACGACTTAACCCACGGGACGTACGAAGGCTATGCCAAGCCTTGGACGACGGGACCGTGCATGCTTTATCAAGCATTCACGCAGGGGACGCTATGACTTAGGCTAACTCGAGTGTTGAGACAACTTAACGACTTAGGCCAACTTCCTTATCCCAAGCCACGGGACGAAGGAACGAATGTCATTTTCAAAGCACGCTGAGCCGACTTCTAAGCAGATCGTGGGACCTTTTTCCATGTTCTAACATATTTTGACCCGTCGGGATTATTTCCTTAGCTATGTGGATGCGTTTCTTTTATTATCAAGCCTAACTTGTGCAAGTTAAAAATATGTGAGTTATTATGTGAAGGCTAAGATGAGGCAAGTTCATCGAAACTACCCAATCTGAGTGAGGAGTCGCCTCGGCCGAGCGAGTCTTCGAGCAGCCGTTGCAAGGCTAAGTCCGAACGCCGTCGGAGTTTCGATTCCTCCGATTGACTTTGCGGGACGGGGCACTACATCATACACCACTCAGAAAAAGTTTTGTCCTCGAAACTAACTGAGTACTTACTTATAGACCACCTTGATCCACGGACTTTCGTACACACTCCGCCTATGCGTTTCTTCAATTCAAGCCACGCTCGCACTATTATCAATCTTTTCTTTAATACGATTTCAAATTCTTGACACTCTTCCATTCCTCAAGTCTTACTTGAACTCAACGTATCATTTGGTTGGATCGTGCACGCATTCCAGGCGTCCCCAAAATACATGCATTTTAGCCAAACCGTATGATAAAGAATTCATCATTCTCACTCGAGTCGCATCGTACACATATTCAGGCGTCCCTGAAGTATACGCATGTCAGCCGAATCTCGTGAGGGGTATTCCTATATTCTTGATTCACTCTATCCATCCATACCAATCCTCAAGATCAATCTTTCCAAGGCAATCTCTTGAAACAGGGCGTCTCGCCTAACCGCTAGGCTATTTCTCAAGGCTAAGTCAATGTCAGGATTGGAATCATAGTTCTTCAACAATAATGCCAACACTGACCCCAATCCTAGGGTCAAACCAAGGTCGATAATACGGGGTTTTCTATCCAAGCTTGCGTCACTCAGATTTCTAAACATCGAGCACGATCACCTAATTCGCATCAAGGCATATATTGCGCATATTCGAATTTGTTCAAATCACTGATTGGTAGTTTATTCCTTCCAACATGTTGACGTAATTCACATATCCATTCTAACCAATTCATGTATTCGATCACGAGGTCATCTAGCACAACAATTTGTTATACCCCAATCTCACTCAAGTTCGATTATCTACGTTGGACATGAATCACCATGCCACGTTCTCATAAGATAATCGTCCTTATCGGAGCGTAACTCTTGCTTGAGTCTAGACTAATTCATTCTCGATACGCGGATTGGACCTACTCAATCCTCAAGTTCAATCGTCAAGCACACTGAGTCATTTTCGAGTCCACCTTCATATCAAACTACAAGTCAAAGTAATCAAATTGCCATGCCATACAAGTTCGATCACCCCTGCTGTATGAATCACCATACCAGCGCTCACGCAGAGTGATCGCCCTAATCAGATGTGACGCATGTACGAGGCTGGAGTTGTGCTCGCATAAGACAAGAACGTCAACGTTGTGGTTATCGTCGAAGCAATCCAAACATTTCATTTTCATCCAAGCCAAGATCTCGGTTCGATAGTCTGTTTATCATTCATTCAACTAGAAAATCCTCGAGCCAAGTCTATCTTTTGTTCTACACATTTCAACATCCCGAGTATAGCATCCATCGGAACAATGACATTTTATACGATCATCGTTCCTCGAATCAGAGTACCCCCGAGTTATCGCACATCGATCTTTGATACGTCTCAATACCATCGATGATGTACATAACCTGACGATCTTCCTTTGCAACGAACTCCGAGTCGTGCAACTGATGCTATTGTCCAAATTGGATATACCACAATTTTATTCGACCAAATCTGAAATCATAAGTGTGATCCTCTATGTTTCCTCGATCAAGACATCTATTTTTATTCATCGTTCCAAATCCTGATTCAATATCATTTTCTAACTCGTATTGCCCATTCACAAGTTGTCCGAACGACATCTCGTTCGGGACATTCGAAGTCACGACCAACTAAGCATGACGCATTCTAAGGCTTTGCGCGATCGCATCGCCTCGTCGACATACTCATGGTTACCCCTAATCCTCAACATTCGCTCGAATGATTTCCAAGATAGACCATACAACACTCAGGATTCGAGCCATCCGATCTAGTCCACAATCACGTTCGCATTATTCGCTAAAACATCTTTCAAATTCGCTGCACTGTTCCCATGATGTCCACCTCTGCCCAGAGCATCTGCTACTGCTTGATGCAAGGCATCTCCTCAACGATCCTGCGATACAAGCAACTCCCTGATAAGTCCAACCAAGGCTCCATCATCCTGTCCTGTGGGCTGGGCTGGCTGTACCGGGGGTTCTGGATCTTCGGGAGGCATGACCCGGGAGGCGGCTCCTGAGTGCTGGACCTGATCTTCTGGTTGCTGCTGGTCCACGGGAGGTGCTTCGCCTTGCCGATCGGTCGGACCAGGAACAATGCCGCTGAAGAAGACGACATAGGAAACAATAAGGAAGGACCAAAACAGATCAACGATACAAGCATGTGATCAGGTCGAGAATCTCAAGGATTAGAAGATACGGGCAGAGATCAAGGGCGAGTGTTGATTGAGACATCTATACGGTAAACCCTCACATATCTTGATTTACAAGACCTGCATGGGCCACCACTTAAACCATGTAACGCCCCAGAACCAGAATACTGGAGAGCGGGGGCATATATAGCCAGCTACGTATAATGAAATGGAATCCATCTCACTATACGGTTACGACTGTCTAGATACATGAGGGTTTAACTACAATCCATCAGTCTTCTATGGTCATGAACAAGCCTATTGTCTCAATCTCAAGCAAGTAATAACAATTACAAGATGTAAGAACACCAAATATACAATAGTAAGGCATCCCATACATTACATATTTGGATGATCATGAAGCTAGTCGTACAAAATGTCAGGACTAGCAAGAGTTTTAGTAATACATGATCAACCCTAGGATTTGTTAATCATGTTACAGTCCGTAAGCAGACAGTAAGTAAAGTGCAATCGAGCTAAACATGTGCTCGTCGGCTAAACGCCTCAAAAGAATATTTTTACAATAAAGTGGGAGAACAAAAAGAAATCCACTCGTTGCCCTGGTTACGCCTGGTGGTCACCATCGGGCTGGAAAGTCGGTAGAACCTCTGGAGCTGCTCCGGTATCTGGCTATACAAAACCAGCTGGGTCAGATCCCAGAAAGAGCAAGTGCCACAAAGGAGGCTTCACTTAGGAACTAAAACCAGCAATTAGCACAGAATATAATAATAATATAATAAAACTGGAAAGATAGATCATCATGAGGATATACGGTAAGATAACCATGGAACCATTCAGATAACCAAGTTACAACCCTTAAACCAAACAAGGACCGGGGTTGTAACCCTTCATCTGAACAGAACTTGGTTTCTCCCATTTATCTGATAAATTAAAACACAAGTAGTCAAGCCATGTTACAATCTTGTACAGGATCAGGACAAGACTAGACTGGTCTAAACTCCATTCAATCAATCACGGCCAAGCAAGGAGTACGGCTTGATACTTTAACTAACTAGGGTTATCACAAGCCTAGTTACTAGCAAGATGCAGTGAGATTACTCCACAGCCACAAGCCCTGCAGACCATCCAGGTTATCCAGGTCGAATATTTGTTCAAGGAGGGTGCAACACATGACAGTGTGCTGGAAATGCGCCCTACTCGTCGGCAGGCTACAAATCCACAAGCGCGCCCAGATAACGGGATTGCATGTAGCTGGGAAATCTCTTCATGACTACTGTGTTATTCTAGTTATTAGCCTTAGTCAATTTTAGTAGGTACCCCTGACCGTGGTACTCAGGGGTCCTATCCTAGACATGATGCAAGATAAGACTGGTTCATTTCTACAAACACAATCGTCCATGGTGTCCGGGTCATTCATTCTTGTCATGTCATGTTAGCCGTCGCAACAACATATCAAGGTATAACATGTCAGGTTTACTTGTCAGGAGTGCGCCACGGCGGGCCACTATCATGTCATGTTACTTGTCAAGAGTGCACCCCTACGAGTCACTGTCGTGTTCAAAGTACAGGTACAGGATAACATAGTATAAGCATTCCATCAGGAGACCCAAGTACACTGAGGGCCACAAGATATGAGGCTAATAATAACAATTAAATCATAAAATACAAGGCTATGGAAGAGCCATGCGGCTCGGGCATATGCGGCCAGGAAGTGATCTCATACGGCTGGGGAGGGAGCAGCCCATGCGGCTGGAGAGGACTCGGGCATATGCGGTCAGGGAAAAGGAGTGCATGCGACTCAGGGATGTTCAGGGTACATGCGACTCAGGGAGGACAGGCATATACGGCTGAAGAGGGAAAGGCTCATACGGCTCGGAGGAAATTAGGTTTATGCGGCTAGAAGGGGCAGGAGCTTTTGCGGCTGGGAATGGAGGGGCCTTATGCGGTCAGGGAAAGAAGGTCCATGCGGCTCGGGAGAGTCTCGATCTTATGCGGCTGAGGAGACGGGTGCATATGCGGCTGGGGGTCATATGCGGCTGGGAATCATATGCGGCAGTGAATCAAGTCCATACGGCTCGAGGGATTAGAAGTTCATGCGGCTGAAGAGGAAAAGCTTATGCGGCTGGAATACTCAGGGCTCATGCGGCTCGGATTGGTCGGCAAATGCGGCTGAAAGGGGAAGACTCATGCGGCTGTGGATACTCTTGTCGCATGAAATAGTCATGCGGTCAAGTACTGTTCTTCTTCTCCAAATTTTTCGAGAAGAAGAACCATGAAGGCCATGCTTCCAAGCTCCATAATTCCATCATCCAGAGTCCAAATCTGAACTTCTATCGGTCAAAATGGGGCAGAATAAAATTCTCTATAACATAGAACCATCAGAACTTGATAATAACCAGATTAAATAGATCAAAACCCAAGAAATTCGAAAATAAAATAAATTTAGATCTACAAGCAATGAGCCATGGAAATTAAAAGTGCTAAGTACTAAAGTGTTTTAGAATGTTGTGAAGAAGAGAATGGAACAATAAAACTTGAGTTCCTCAATGAAGTAAGGTGCACTTGCCTAAGCTCTTCCTCTCTCTCTCTCAGGTAGGTGAAGAGTAATGGTGGGGAAGAAGTAGAGTAAATGAGGAGAGAGAAAGGAGTGGGGTTAATAAATGGTGAGGGTGGTGGTAGATAGGGGTTTTTCCCTTGGTCCATAATGAACCAAAAGTAACCCAAGCCTGTTTGCAAAAATAAAAGTATGAACTTTATTGATACAAACTTTGTAAAGATTACAAGAATTCTGGGAAAGTACAACTGTAGGAATCCAATCTAGAAGACGATTGCTTTATCCCTTGGACGATGTAAACTTTAAAGACGGTAGCCTCTGAAGTTGAAGGCAAAAGCCTCGGAAGAATGTAGCAGCACTTGGGCAAGAACTCCTGAACTCTCTGATATTTCTGAACTTTATGTCTGATCCCCTTGAATGAAGACTTGAAACTCTATTTATAGAGTTCTAGAAATAACTAACTTTTAGTTATTCTGAATGGCGCAAGTTGGATTGCACAGGCACTGGATTGTGCAGCATCAGACTGCGCAGGCAGTTGTCTGGTCATCGGCCAACTGTCTTGGACACATGGCATCATTTGATTGAAATGCGCATGATCATGTGCAGACGGTTGCCACGTAACGAGCAATTGATGGCATGAATGCCACGTGTACTTTTGTCAGTTGTCATGATGAAGTGCGTCACATGAATTGCGCTGACCTTGGATTGCACTAGGATGGACTGCGCTGAGCTGGATTGCGCTGCAAACAGATTGTGCTGCATGTGCAGCTGTCCTCGAGCGCTGTGCGGCACAATAAACGAACAGTCTCCTCGTTCTTTGTGCTGTCAGTTGTCAGAAGATTTAATTGTGTCAGGTAATGATGACATGGCCACGTCAGCCTGGGCACTTGAAAGTGTGCGCAATCCAGTCTGCACCATCTGGATAATGCGCAATCTGATGTCTGCACAGTTCATTTGAAATCTGTTTTTCTTGATTTTCCTGGTTTTGTTGATGGGTGCAACTTGATTTTTAGGACCTACAAGACCCCCTTCAAAGTTTTCGAAAGTTGAATTTATTCAAAATTTTAAAATACTTTGAATTTTGAATTTTAAATCAAGTTGCGCATATGTTGAGCTGTCTGCGCAATCGGATGAATCAGCCCTTGCTTTTTTGGTACAATCTGTGGCGGTCGTTGGTTTTTTGAAAAACTATAAATAGTTCTCTCGATCCTTCAAATTATTCTTTACTTGCTTTCATTGTGTTTGAGAGAAAGATACCCCGAGCCTACTCCAACTTCAGCCTTTCTTCCCCGTCGATCTTATGGCTCCCAAGCGTTCCTCCGCCGCCGCCAAGGGCAAGGCCCCCGCCGAGTCTTCGACTCGTGTTGCGCCTCATCCTTCCCGTCATGAAACTGCACACCCTGCTTTGAGAGGTAAACAACCCGATCGAAAACTCTTTTTAGAGTTTTTCGACTTTGCTGGATCTTAAAATCCATCTTTTTTTAGAGATGTGATCATACTGCGCCATCCTTTTTAGGATTTTGGTTGCATGAACACATTATTCTTCATTTTTATGAAGAATATCTTCTTGCGCAATCGGTTGAATTGCGCTGGCAAAAGTCAGCGCAATCGGCTGATTTGCACAATCTTGTCAGCGCAAAATGATGCTTGCACAAGCTTTGTCAGTGCAATCTGATGATTGTACAATCTGATGGTTGCGCAATCTGATGGTTGCACAATCTGATGTTTGCACAATTTGATGTTTGTGCAATCTGATGACAAAATTTTTGACTTTGACTTGTACTGAATTTGTGATTTTTCTGTTTGATGCAGTTGATACCAGAGAAGATCCTGAATATGAAACATTTGTAGGAACTTTAGCTGAGCCAGATTTCAAAGAAGACTTATCTCATGTACTGTTCCCACAATATGCCCTTCCATCTTCTCGCCAGGCTATTTTGATAGCACAGGATAACGAGACTTTGCTGAGTCTGATAAATGGACAGCCTTTACAATCTGCTGACGCTGTCACTCATAGGAAGCCTATGTTCCTCTTCGGCGATGCCATTGATAAAAGTTCTCAACCAAGACCCCGAGTTGAGTCGAGAACTTTCCAATGGAAGGAGAAATTGATCAAGTTACCAGACCTAGCTAGATGCCTTCCTCTAGCAAGATATGCTCATGCGAGCCATCCTAGGAGGATGGAATGGGACATCACTCCCTTACAACATGCACGAACCGAAAAAATCTGTGTCAAGAAAGGTCCGAACAATAGGGACATGTTCTATAGTTCTTCCGAACGACACAGCACTTTATTGAGAGGGTTGAAGCCAGGTTGTATTCCCCTGAGAACTCGTCTTTGCTGCTGCCGGTAAGGACACCGATTTTTGCCAACGAGTATGCCAAAGCGGAGGGTAGATATCCGGATCAAGACACCCGGTTGACAGGTCTGGTAAGCCCAGACATCAAAAGATGGAGTTGCATAGCCAACTGGATACTGGTCCAATTTGAAGATAAACTCAGAGAAATTGATCTGTATAATGCGGTACACGCTACTGTATACGGCTTCTTTCCAAATCCTCATCTGTTTTTGGCTCTGGCAGAGAGGTACGACTACAGGACAGGGACGTTTATGACGCCCTGCGGAGAGATGGGCTTGGCTCTCCATGAGATGAAGAATATCTCATATTTACCAATGGGTGAGTTGCCTTACGAAGAGTACGTCCCGACCAACGATGAATTAGATAGACTTCGTCGAGAGAATTCAAAGATGGTGGAAGTCTTCGATGAGCTTCTGTGCCATTATAATATATGCTCTTTGTATTACCAAAGTGGCTCTGCTGGCACATGCTATTCATCCAAATGGTTGACTTATCTTTTTCTCAACCACATTATTGAGAAAAAGACAAAAGATCATGACTCCTGCAACCCTGATTTCTTTTATCCCCTCAGAAACAGTGAAGTGCTAAAACTGATGGAGGCGAATAAGAGGATGGATATCAGAGTTGAGGATGAACACCAATATCCTCCTCTTAAGGCTGGAGAATTTGTGGATGAAGAACAGTTTGGCAACTCTAGAGGGGGGTGAATAGAGTTTATATAGAAAAATAGCCAATTAAAAATAACTCTTTCACCGATAATAAATAATCAGAGTAAAGTGCGGAAAATAAATGAAGAGCAGAAGAGCATACGCAAACACAGCGATTTTAACCTGGTTTCCCTCGTGGAGGACTAGTCCAGGCCTGAGAACTCTAGCTCAGGATTAAATCCACTATTTGTGAAATAGTAGTTTACAACCCGTGCCTTTTCTTCAGAAGAGCACGTCAACTTCTAACAGAGGATCGCAGTGGCGATTTACTTGGAATTGTCCAAGCGACTTCTTCGACTCTTGCACAAGAATCCTAACTGAGAGATGCTGAGCACTCGAGACTTAGGAGGCTTGTGGCTAGTAGATGGGAAGGGTATGGCTTATTGAGCTTATAAGAGAGAATAGAAGAGAAGATTGGATGATTTGAAATGAGAGAATTCATGCCCTATTTATAGTGTTTTTATAGGCAGAATTCGGCCAGAATTCGGGTAGAAAAATTCAAAAATTTGGCCGTTGGACAACTAGCAACCAGCTAACCCTAAAATTAGGGTTCCTGATTTCTAGGGGACAGAGTTCGGCCCGAACTCTGTGTGGAGGCAGAGTTCAGCCCGAACTCTGTCTCCAGAGCACAGAGTGGTTCTAAGGGGACCAGTGGGCAGTTTTTGGTTCAGTGGAGCTTGGGATTTTGGGTAGGTTATAGACTAAGTTCCAAGAGCTCAGCATGACTCAGAGTACACAAGTCTAGACTCAATGAAATTATAAAATACAGACTCCAGAACACACTGAGAGCCGGAGACTGAGCTGTCATCTGTCTTGAACTGAATGCAGTCGTCTTGTGTCGTATTGAATTAATACAAATATTATTTAGTCAATGTAGTCAATATTTGGTTGACTGTGACTTTGTGTCAACAATCTCCCCCATATTGATAATTGACAAAATAATATATGTATATTTCAATATTCATACCTGGACACAGTTGATTGTAACATAGCTCCCCCATAAACGATGCCTGAGCTAAAAGAAGATAGCTCCCCCGTAAACCATGAACGGTGTCGAGCTAGAAGCTATAGCTCTCCCCTGTACAAAATGCATAGAACCTGTGACCTGATAGATAATATTTCCCAGAGCAAGAACAAGCACAGATATACACAGATATACGAATGCATAGAACCGGTGGCCTGATAGATAATATCTCCCAAAAGCAAAACAAGCACAAAACTATAAAAATATACATTATTTCTCCCCCTTTTGGCAGTTAGCAATATAAAGAAGCAATAAATAGTAATGCAACCACACCAAGCAGAGAAGAAACAGTGAAATACTAAGCAAAATAAGTCACTGACATAAAGTAAAACTATGATAAAGGACAGAAAATGTCATCCACCAAACCAAGTGGCCAACTCATAAACAGAGTACATAAAACCAGCTACATAAATCCATAATAAACTAAATAACTGAAAGCAAAAGTAACTAAGATCATCAGCAGTAGCAGCAGCAGATCGAGCCAATCTCCATCACGGAGCACGAGAAGGTCCTGGAACATCGGAAGGACCAGGGAAGGAGCGACGAGGGTCCACAAAAGCATCATCCGGATCCATGTAACGCATAACCCACGGATCATCAATGCGATGACCCGCGCGCGCTGGATCCCTCTCCATGGGAATGTGCAGATGCTGAGACAGAGAGTACCGGATATCATGCAGAGAGTTGCCGAGAGCACTCATCTGCAGAGTGGTACGATAGTCTAGCTGTGTCCAGCGATCGTCCTCAAGAGTAAAACGATCCCGGAGCATGGTCTGAATGGACTCAAGAGTGGCAGGTGGAGGAGGTGCATCCTGACCAAAAGGAGGGGCGTCAGGCTCCTCATCATCAGAATGCTCAGAGGCCTCAGGAGAGGCGACAACTGCCTGAGTACGGCGTGCCTTGGACAGAAAAGCAGGAGCAGGCAAGAACTGACAGTCATGAATAGGAATGATGAATGCACGAAAAACCATAGGAAGGTATAAAGGATAAACCAACGCTCTTGGTTTCTTCCTACAATTTATCATCCAATCCATCATTGTTCTAGGAAGATTGAATGGGATACGATAATGGAGGTGATATAAGGCAGAAATCTCAAAGTAAGTAACTTCATCTGTTGAGCCAGCCTTGGGCAAGATAGTATTGAACACGATGCGATGAAGTTCATAAAAGTAGGGGGTGAGATGCTTGGCCTTTAGCTTGCGAGGACTTACGTTAGGAGCACATAAATCCTCCTTGAATCCTTCAAGGGAAGTATCGCCAACAAATTGAAGTTGACGTGCTTCCACAAGCTTGTCCCACACATCAAGATCCGGGAGAGCAAGAAAGTCTCCCAACTCAGAATCATTGAAGGCAATGTTAATGCCAGCAACCCGGGAATAGATGTGGGTTGCATCGTGAGTCAGATTACAGTAGAACATTTGGATTGTACTATGGTAAATAACAGAATTGGAAGCAACTAGTTCATCCAAACAAAGATCACGAAATAAAGATGCATATTGAAAAAATATTGTGAAATTGATGGGATGGCCCCCAAACACCGGACGAGTCCTAAAATCGCTAAACCATTCATTAGAGGCGTCTAGCGACACAAATAGACGGTCGTCATATGTGTTAGGGTCATCGGGACACGGCGGATTGAATAACGGATGAATGGGGTGTTGTTCAACAACTTGTTCAATCGGAGGAGGAGGAACCGAAGAGGAAGCTCCCTCATGTCGAGCCCTTCTCCCTCGTTTGGACAAGCGAGATGCCATTTGTAAAGAAAATAGGAGAACTTGAAAATGATAGAAGGAGAGAGTTATACCTGAAAATAATACCAAACAGTGGAAGAGAATGATGAGAAACCCTTTTTCCTTGATTTTGAGAAGTAATGGAGCCTTCTAGATCAAAAACTAGGGTTAGGGTTTTGAGAAAAGAGTTTGGAGAGGTGAGGAAGGAGGCAATGGTGAAGGAGAGAGAAGGAGTTCCGACATAAAGTAGGGGTTTGTCTTTGGTCGGATGAAATATTGACCATAGGATCTAAATTGATCCAACGGCAGAGCCAGATCCCGACGCTGGAACTTAGGGACCGAACTCGGCCCGAACTCTGTTAGGGGCAGAGTTCGGCCCGAGTTCTGGATCAGTGGTCCAGAACTAAAAGCAGGCTGAAAAGATAGAAAAATTGATTAAGTGTTGAACAAAAGAGATTTTGAGGATAAAAGATTGATGAAAACAATGAAGTACGTAGAGAGGTACACAAAGGTCATAATGAACTTTAGGAAAAATCAATTAGGCAATAATAAATCGGAACAAACCATATAATAAACAAGGAAATATATTGTAATTCAGTATTTCAAATTTGCCATGGGTTAGCTGCAGGGGCCGGATCCCAGCTAGCGGTAGTCCTGAGGACTAGTGCACCGTGTCGCTTAGGCTTTTACGCCTTTTTGTCAGAAGGACCCTTTCGGCTTGTATCCATAATAAATTTGTCATAAAAGAATCAAAATATACTCGATATTTACGCAAGTAAGTCTCAACTTATAACTGCTTCATCCAAAATTCCGAGTTCACGACAAAGAAAATTGAAGCGCTCTTCGGATAATGGCTTAGTAAAGAAATCTGCTAGCTGATGATCAGTGTCAATAAATTCTAAGTTAATCGTGCCATTTTGCTGATGATCACGCAAAAAGTAGTGTCTGATCTCAATGTGTTTAGTGCGTGAGTGGCAGACAGGGTTCTTAGTCAAATTGATGGCACTAGTATTGTCACAGAATATAGGAATATGCATGAAAGATAACTTATAGTCTTCAAGGGTTTGCTTCATCCACAGAATTTGTGCACAACAACGCCCAGCTGCTATGTATTCAGCTTCTGTTGTGGATAGTGCGACAGAGTTCTGCTTCTTGCTAAACCATGAGACTAAAGCCTTTCCTAATAAATGACACGTGCCGCTCGTACTTTTACGGTCGACCTTGCATCCAGCAAAGTCAGCATCAGAGTAACCGATGAGGTCAAATGATGTTGACTTGGGATACCATAGGCCCACTGTAACCGTACCCTTAAGGTATCGAAAGATACGCTTAACCGCGATCATGTGAGATTCCTTAGGATTTGCTTGATATCTAGCACATAGGCAAACACTAAACATGATATCGGGGCGACTAGCAGTTAAATAAAGTAAGCTGCCTATCATACCTCGATACTTACGTTGATCAACGGGTTTGCCGCTCTCATCTGGTTCGAGTTTGGTTGAAGTAGCCATTGGAGTGCTGATTGGTTTGATGTTGTCAAGATCGAACTTCTTCAGCATGTCCTTGGTATACTTCGATTGACAGATGAAAGTTCCATTTGCCAGTTGTTTTACTTGCAGACCAAGAAAGTAGTTGAGCTCTTCCATCATGCTCATCTCAAATTTCGTCTGCATACACTTGACAAATTCTTGACAAAGAGTTTTATCAGTAGACCCAAAAATAATATCATCAACATAAATCTGAATTAATAAAATGGTGTCTTTAAAAGATTTTATAAACAGTGTAGTGTCAATTTTTCCTTTTGAAAAACCTTTCTCAAGTAAGAAGCTACTTAGCCTTTCATACCAAGCTCTGGGGGCTTGTTTGAGGCCATAAAGTGCTTTCTTTAGCTTGAACACGTGGTCGGGAAATTTATGATTTTCAAAGCCAGGAGGTTGTTTCACATAAACTTCCTCCTTAATAAAACCATTCAGGAAAGCACTTTTCACATCCATTTGAAATAATTTAAAGTTTTGAAAATTTGCAAAAGCACAAAGCATCCGAATGGATTCTAGTCTAGCAACAGGAGCATACGTCTCATCGTAGTCGATACCTTCCTCTTGGTTGTATCCTTGAGCTACTAGACGAGCTTTGTTACGTGTGACTGAACCATCTTCATTTACTTTGTTTCTAAAAACCCATTTAGTACCAATTATCGAGTGATTAACCGGTCTAGGAACGAGTTCCCATACTTGGCTTCTCTCGAATTGGTTGAGTTCTTCTTGCATAGCAGAAATTCAAAATTTATCATTAAAAACTTCAGAAATGTTTTTAGGCTCTACTTGTGAAATGAAGGCAGTGCTAGCAACGGAGTCTCTTAGTGATGATCTAGTAGTTACTCCACGTGAAACTTCTCCTATAACTAAATTTTCTGGATGAGAAGGTTTGAAAGAGAATTTCTTAGGCAAACCCTCCAGAGAATTAGTTTCGGTTGAAGTATTCATTGGAGTAGAAGTTGATGGCTCAACGTCATCATCAAGAGTACTTGCTGCACTGTTGTCTTCATCAAAAGTCACATTTGTTGACTCTTCCACAATAAGTGAGCGTTTATTAAAAACTCTATATCCCTTACTCTTGGCGGCATAACCAAGAAAGATACCATCGTCAGCTTTGGCATCAAATTTGCCTAAGTTGTCTTTGGTATTAAGGATAAAACATCTACAACCAAAAACTTTAAAATAAGAAACATTGGGGGTTCTTCCAAACCAAAGCTCATAGGGTGTTTTCTTCGTAATGGGACGAATCAGCACCCTATTCAAAATGTGGCATGCTGTACTAACAGCTTCTGCCCAAAAATATTTCGGAAGTGAAAATTTATTCAACATGACTCTGGCCATATCGCCGAGAGTTCTATTCTTCCGCTCCACAACACCATTTTGTTGAGGAGTTCTAGGACAAGAAAATTCATGATCAAAACCATTTGCATTACAAAAACTTTCAAAATCATAATTTACGAATTTGCCTCCATGATCACTTCGGATTCGAGTAATCATGTAGCCTTTTTCGTTTTGAACTTTCTTTACAAAAATTTTGAAAGCAGAAATAGCATCGCTCTTATTAGCGAGAAAGAAAACCCATGTAAATCTCGAAAAATCATCAACAATAACAAATGCATAAAGTTTGCCTCCAAGGCTAGCTATTCTACTAGGACCAAATAAATCCATATGAAGTAGTTGCAAGGGTCTAGTAGTACTTACAGAGTTGATAGAATGAAATGAGGATTTAGTTGCCTTGTTTAGTTCATATTCGGCACATACTGTGTCCTTTTTGAACGTGATGTCAGGCAATCCTCTCACTAGCTTCTTGGTGGAAAGCCTGGATATAGCATCCATGTTGGCATGACCAAGACGCTGGTGCCAAAGTAGTCGTTCGTCTTTGTGGGCATATAGACATCTACCTGCATTGTTAGTATTTATAGAAAGATAGAAAATGTAGATGTTGTCCTCTCTTTTCCCTTCAAAAGCAATGTCTCCTGTTGACCTATCATAGATGTAGCAACTGTTTTGTCCAAAGTTAATATCATATCCATGATCAGCAAGATGACTAATGCTGAGCAGGTTATGCTTTAACTCGGTCACTAGGCAGACATCCTTTATTACAGGAGAAGGAGGATGACCAATGATACCATTACCTATAATGTGCCCTTTGAGATTGTTACCGAAGGATACGTATCCTTCTCTCTTCATCGATAGTGATACAAAAAGATTTGCGTCTCCCGTCATATGTCGCGAGCATCCACTATCGAGAATCCACTTACTTTCAGTTGAGGAGGGAAGGTCCACCTACATCAAGAGTAGATGTGACCTTTGGTACCCGAGTTCTTGAGGGTCCTGAAAAGTTAGTCTTTGGGAACCAAGCATATATCCTTTTATCTACAAGTCTTCTAACTCTGTACTGTGGTGAGATGTGTCCATGTAATCCACAATAAGTACAGATAGCATTCTTATTTATACTAGGAGCATGAGAATAATATCTATAAGCAACAGGATGAGGATGGACATGATGTGAAGAGTTAGCATGGTGAAGATGATTATGCATGGAATAAGTGGCATGGTGATGGTGTCTATGAGGCATAGAATGATGGTATTGTCTATGATGTGTGACTTGCTGATATTGTCTAGATGGCATGGCATGATGATTTTGTCTATATGGTATATAAGGACCTTGTCTATATGGCATTGCATGATGATTTTGTCTATATGGCATGGCATGATGATTTTTATGTGTGGAGTGATGTTGATTGTGTCTTTGTGCATGATGAGTGTGTACTGAGTGAGAATTGTTCTTACGTGTACGTGGTTTGTGAAAGTTTGTGTATATAAATGCATGGTCATGTGCTGCATGAGAATGACGTGATTGACTAGCATGAGTGGTATTGTGCCCATGTGATTGGGTTTGAGGTTGAACAACCTGTTTACCCAATTTGGTTTCTAATCTTTTAGAAACAGCTTGCAGTTCATCAACCTTAATATTTAAGCCATAAATCTTAGTCATGGAAATCTTGTGTCTACTCTTTTCTTCAGCAAGCAACGTGTTGAGAGAAGTGATTTCTTGAGTTTGTTGCTCAATACGTGCTTCAGCATCATGTAAGCTTAATTTAAGCTTGGATACTTCATCAGTGTCATTAGTGGGTGATGTGTTTCTAATATTATCAAGAAGTAAAGAAATTCTTTGTATCTCATCTTCTAGACTTTTGATTTTGTCCTTGGCATGTTTATATTTACCGATGACCTTTTTATGATCATCGAGTAAATCAGTGAAAGCATCGCCAAGTTCATCAAAAGAGAAGTCATCCAGAGTTTCGTTAGATACCTTGTTGGAAGTTGCCATCAGGCACACATTTGCTGTATCTTGAGGAGAGTTCTTTTCTTCCTCAGAGTCACTCGCTTCACTTTCATGCCAGATGCCTGTGTTGGCATATTTCTTTGATGAGTTCTTTTTGTATGGCTTCTCATAGCGGTTGCTCTTCTTCAGGAATGGGCAGTCTTTTCGGACATGTCCAGTTTTCTTGCAACCGTAACAAGTTGGTTCCTCTTCATCGTCTTCTTGAGATTCCTTCTTCCTTCGATTGAAGCGAGGGAATTTCCTGAAGTTGCGAACCATGAGAGCTTGGTCTTCATCATCCGAGTTATCTTCTTCGGTCTCATCATGATTAGCTCTTCGTTGATGAGCTTTGAGTGCGATCTCCCTGGTCTTCGGAGCAGGCTCTTCGAAGTCCTTGAGGTCAAGCTCGTGAGTCATAAGCTTACCCATCAAGGTCTCCATTGACATTGTTGTGAGATCGTTTCCTTCTATGATGGCTGTCACCTTAGGGTTCCAAATCTTTGGTAGCCCTCTGAGTAGCTTACGAATCTTCTCGTGGTTTGAGTACTGCTTTCCAAGCGAGGATAGAGGATTGATGATGTCGAGGAATCTTGTGAACATTTGAGTGATCGTCTCACTTGGCTTCATCTTGAAAGCTTCGTATTCTTGAGTGAGACGGCTTATTTTGGATTCCTTGACCTGTGTGGTTCCTTCATGCGTCACTTCTAGAAGTCTCCATACTTCATAAACAGTGGTACATGTAGAGACCATGTTGAACTCATTTCTGTCTATAGCACAGAATAAAGCATTAATAGTCCTAGCATCTAGACTTGCCTGTTTCTTCTCCTCGACAGAATATTTGTCGTGTGGTTTCTCAATGAGGTCACCATCGACAACTATTCTGGCGGGCTTTTTGTAACCGTCAGTGACGACAGTCCACAGGTCAAAGTCTAGAGACTTAAGATAGAAGCTCATCCTTGTTTTCCAATATGTGTAGTTAGTCCCATCAAATAGGGAAGGCCTATGAGTGGACTGACCTTCACCATGATTGGAAATCAAGGATTGTGTGGTTGCCATGGATCAGCTCTTAGGATGTTAGTCCTTATAAAGAGAACAGAGCTCTGATACCAATTGAAGAACAGTTTGGCAACTCTAGAGGGGGGTGAATAGAGTTTATATAGAAAAATAGCCAATTAAAAATAACTCTTTCACCGATAATAAATAATCAGAGTAAAGTGCGAAAAATAAATGAAGAGCAGAAGAGCATACGCAAACACAGCGATTTTAACCTGGTTTCCCTCGTGGAGGACTAGTCCAGGCCTGAGAACTCTAGCTCAGGATTAAATCCACTATTTGTGAAATAGTAGTTTACAACCCGTGCCTTTTCTTCAGAAGAGCACGTCAACTTCTAACAGAGGATCGCAGTGGCGATTTGCTTGGAATTGTCCAAGCGACTTCTTCGACTCTTGCACAAGAATCCTAACTGAGAGATGCTGAGCACTCGAGACTTAGGAGGCTTGTGGCTAGTAGATGGGAAGGGTATGGCTTATTGAGCTTATAAGAGAGAATAGAAGAGAAGATTGGATGATTTGAAAGGAGAGAATTTATGCCCTATTTATAGTGTTTTTATAGGCAGAATTCGGCCAGAATTCGGGTAGGAAAATTCAAAAATTTGGCCGTTGGTCAACTAGCAACCAGCTAACCCTAAAATTAGGGTTCCTGATTTCTAGGGGACAGAGTTCGGCCCGAACTCTGTGTGGAGGCAGAGTTCGGCCCGAACTCTGTCTCCAGAGCACAGAGTGGTTCTAAGGGGACCAGTGGACAGTTTTTGGTTCAGTGGAGCTTGGGATTTTGGGTAGGTTATAGACTAAGTTCCAAGAGCTCAGCATGACTCAGAGTACACAAGTCTAGACTCAATGAAATTATAAAATACAGACTCCAGAACACACTGAGAGCCGGAGACTGAGCTGTCATCTGTCTTGAACTGAATGCAGTCGTCGTGTGTCGTATTGAATTAATACAAATATTATTTAGTCAATGTAGTCAATATTTGGTTGACTGTGACTTTGTGTCAACAGTGGAGAGCTTTATAAGAATGGGCTACAGGTCCATGTCTAAACAAGCCCAGCCGGCAGGATTTTTGACGTACTGGCTACGTCGATTCGTCGTGCCTGGAGCAAGTGCTGTAGACCACTCCCATCACGGTGTTCTTTTTGCTGCTGTCCGGTTAGTCTTCGGCTACCGGATAGATTTACTATCAGCGATGACCTGTAGGATAAATGCGGGTCTTCGTCTGTATGTTGATTCTATGCTCAAGTACAAGGGTGATAAGGGTGTCTTTCCTAGACTGGAGTTACCCTACACTTACTTATTCGGATGGTTGCTCTTGCATCATCCATCATTGATGAATCCTGCCATAGAAGCAGTTGGTGGCAGTTTTCTGCGCAGATTCTCACAGAGCAGGTAGATATACACTAGTCTGAGGGACTGCAGACGAACTCTGAACCTCGACAAAGGATGGAATTTTCTTTGCTCTCCCCCTCCAACTGGTTATGAGCATATGGCAGCAAATTTGATTGACCTTGGGAGGCAACCAATAGGTCGAGTATCTTTTGAATGGTTGAAGACCATCAGACCATCATATTTAGTATACAAATTTGAAGAAGAATGCTTTCTTGAACCATATCTGCCGAGCCGCTTTGCTCGTCAGTTTGGATATGACCAGTTCCATGTGGGCAATGCAATAACTTGCTTACAAGGAAAGGGATACCTGATCGACGGTGCCAGAGCACGGGCTTACTATAATGCTCGAGACACAAAGACTGTATTCTCGATGCCAAATAAAACTGATGCTGGTCCAAGAATGCTGTATACTTATTCACAGTTTTATACAGCTGCAAATACATTTGCTGAAAACTATAGCCTCGTTGATAGTTTTGCCACAGCAAATCGTCTGAAGAAAGGAGCGACTGACACATTAGCTCCCAATAACGATGAAGAACATGAGCCAGTGGAAAATCCATTAGAAGCTTCCAGGGAAGCCAATTTCCCTGAGGAAGTCAACCAACCTTTAAGAATTTCTCTAAAGGTTGTTAAATCTCCGGTCAATGAGAAGAAGAGAAGGAGAGAAAAGCCTTCTTCCCCAGCTGTGAAGAAGAAATTGATCTTAGAATATTCTTCAGAGAAAGTCACTACGAGATCACAATCTAGACAATTGGCCGAGTCCACTCGAGATGAAGCAGCTACACCGACCTCCATTCAGAAACAGGTCGAGGTGGTAAACATAGAGAGTCCTGAGAGGCCTCTACATAGAAGGAAGAAGCTAGCTCATAAAAGAAAGAAGAGAACAGTTTCTCCTCCAAGGCAAATTTTGTCTTCGGTAGTGATGAACGCTGCGGCTGGAATCACCATACCATCTCCTACCCCTGTTTCTGAGTCTGGGCATAAAACTCCTAGTCCAGAACGGAGGGAAGAGATCGAACAGAGGGAAGAGAGAAATGAGACCGTAGAGCCCAGAGAAAATATTGCTGAGACAGAGCATGAAGCTTTGCAATCTCCTTTACCGATGATGGATACTACTCAACCTCCTGCTACACCAGGAGCAATCCGCGAGGAAGATGATCGTTTAATGATCGAGGCTTTATATGACTGTGACTTCGGCTCACAGGATTACATTGATCAAACCGCTGCAACTGTCAGTGGGAAGGTACCGGAGAAAGATGAAAATGAGGAGAGTTCATCATCTGAGGACATTGAGGATACACATGATCCTGAAGGAAACGATGAAGAGCATGTGTCTCCTATGGCTGCTGATGACACCTTAGATCCTGAGAAGGATATTGAGGTGCAGATATCTCCTGAAGCTGCTGATGATACCTTGGATCCTGAAAAGGATGTTGAGGTACAGGCATCTCCAGAAAAGATAGCAGATGAAGAAGCGGCCCTGGAGGAAACTCCTGTTGTTGATCTCCAAGGTATAGAATGAAATTAGCAATTTTCTTTAAATAGATTGATAGCTAACATCTTTATTCTTATCCCTACAGAACTTAGATCTTCTCCAGCTCCTCCAGTGTGCATGGATATAGTGCTTGCGTCAACAATTGCTAGTAGCAGTCGCCATTTATCCTGTGGCTCCGAAGCAGGAAGTAGTCAGGCAATAGTATATGAAGCTACTTCTGCTCAGCTAGAATCTGTCCCAACAGATGATAGGCCTGTTGCCGAATCGAATCATGGTAAGACAGTTTTTACTTTTGATTCTCTTTGACAATAGCAAATGACAGGCAAAATGACAATATTTAATTTTGCAGAAGAACAACCAGGAGGAGCGACCAGCTCCACTTTAGTTCCTTTATTCAAAGAGCCTTCCGTCCAAATACGAGAAACTGAACGTCCTACTGCCTCGTCATCAACAGGAGTTGCTGCGACTCCTGGTGCTCTGGCGACCAATCAATTCGTCGTCCAATCATTTACCAAATTCTTCTTCGATTCATTGGGGCCATTGATCAATAGGGTGATGGAAAAAGAGGATGCTGATTTTTACACAGTTAGAGGTCTAACCTCTTTCTTAATTCATGCTATCCGTGAGCAAGATGACGAGCCTCATGCCACTTTTCTTGAACACATATTAAATGAGCTAGAGACTTCAATAAGGAACTACAAAGAGCTCAATAAGGGGGAGGTAGAACCCTTAGTTCAACCAGAATTTGAACGGATGGCTCAGGAAGCTGCAGTTGAGAGAGTAAATTTCCAGATTCTCTTGGATGCTTTTGCTACTAAATCGGCTGAATACAATTCCAAGGTGGAATCGGTGACATCTACTGCTGAAAGAAAATAGAAAAGAATTGCTGAACTGAGAACGGAGATTGCTCGTCTTCAAGAAGAACTGGAAGATGAGGTTACCGAGCATCAAACTGCAATCCAACAACTCGGTGCTCTAACCCAAGAAAGAGGCGAATATGCCGCAGCTCATAATGATGAAATCACTCGCAGAATGGTAACCATGCCAATTTTCAACGAGACATCTGGGATGGAAGAGGCCAGGAAGAGAGTGATAGAATCCCACGAAAAGCGTCTGTAGACTCTAAAGCAACAGATTACCGGCTTGATGACACCACCAGTTTAATAGAAAGATTCCTTGTATCTTCTTGTTTTTGCAATATATATGTTTTTGTAATGTCTTGAATTTTGATCAAATAAAAAGACATTTTGTTGTGGCTCTATTATTTATTGCATATCTTGTTCAGATACAAATAATAGAGATAGAAAATATATTCAGAGGTACAGGACATGATATATTTCTTGATTCTGGAAAATAATCATATTCAAGTATATCTGCTCAGAGGTAATATGGGCGTGGCAAATATAATTTATTGAATATCATTATTTCAATAGACAACTTAATCGAGAATGATAAGTTGCTGATGTGGATAAATGAACGAAATGAATCGTCAAAAAGGTGTGAACGAAATAAATCGTCAAAAATGAACGGATGAACCGTCAAATGAGTGGAATGAACGAACGAATCGTCAGATTGATTGAATGAACGGGTGAACCGTCGGATGAATATGATAAATAAACGGGTAAACCGTCGAATAATTGTGGATGGCATGAACGGGTAAACCGTCGGATAGATATATGAACGGATGAAATGGTGATAAAATGAACGAGTGAACCGTCAGATGAATTGAATAAATGGATGAACCGTCGGATAATGAACGGATGAACCGTCAGATGATGATGAACGGATGAACCGTCAGATGATGATAATGAACGAGTGAACCGTCAGATGAATGTATCGTTTCGTTGTTTTGAGAATCTCCGTCTATAAATAGAACAAAAATCTGGAAGGAATGATCATTTCCACATTTCAACATAAAGATGTCGTCCAGAGATGCATCCAAGAAGGCTAAAATTGTACCGAAGATTGAAGTGGGCACTAAAGAACGTTCTGTCGATCCAGTCCAGCCAAAGCAGGCAGAAGTAGGCGAAGGTTCGTCGGCATCCAAACCACCGCGGGATATCTTGGACTTTCTGCTTGAACCAGGAAAGATTGAAGAGGAAGAGGCCATGAGGATGGCTGCTTGCAAGTTCCTGGTAGGTTCGAGCAAGGATGTTCTCAGTTCTTTTGCTGATTATGTCTTTGATAAGGATGGCAGTGGTCCACGTCCCAATGTCGAGAAGGATGATAGTGATCTTCCTTGATATTATGTAACATCATTTATGATGAAAATAAAAATCAAACTTTATTTATGAACTGTCTGATCATATTGACATAAAATCTCTGTTACATTTATACATAGTATTTTTTGAGGAATTTGCCATTGATAGACATCATTGCAACTCGACCATCTAACTCTGAAAGTTGATAAGCTCCGTTTGAAAAGACTTTGCTGATAATGTAAGGTCCTTTCCACTTCGCATCGAACTTGCCTTTGCTCGAGTGAGTCATAGTCATATGAGTCATAGTCATATGACGTCTTACTGTTAGAACAAGTTCTCCTTGCTAAAAGGCTCTGACTTTAACTTTGCGGTTGAAAGTCTTCGAGATGCGGACTTGATACAACTCAATATGTTGTTGAGCCAATAGCCGCTTCTCATTGAGTGCTTCTAACTCTTGAAGTCGAAGAAGATCGTTGTTCTCTGTAGTGAGTTCATTAGCGATAGCAATCCTTAAAGAAGGAATTTAAAGTTCCAGAGGAAGAACTGCTTCACAACCGTACACCAAAGAGAAGGGTGTAAAGCCTGTGGGATTGCGGACCGTAGTTCGATAGGCCCAAAGACATTCACCAAGCTTTTCACTCCAGTTTCGTTTGTTAGTAGATACAAACTTCTTGAGGAGCTTGATAATGGTTTTATTGAAAGCTTCAGCTAATCTATTAGCGGCAGGATTGTAGGCTGTAGAAGCAACATTGTCAATCCGATGATCATCGCAGAATCTCGTAAACTTCTGGCTGATGAATTGTGGTCCATTGTCATGGATGATTCTTCGAGGTACACTAAATCGATAGATGACATGGTGTTTGACGAAGTTGATGACGCTGCTGGTCTTGACTTCAGCCAATGGTATAGCTTCAGCCCATTTAGAGAAGTAGTCGGTTATTGCCAATATGAACCGATGTCCTCTAGAGGAAGGAGGATTGATAGGACCTATAATGTCCATGCCTCAAGCTTCAAAAGGCCATGAAGCAGCCGTCGGATGCAGAAATTCTGAAGGTTGATTAATAAAATCTACGTGGATTTGACAAGCTTGACATTTCCTTGCATATTCAATGGCATCAGAAACCATAGAGGGCCAATAATAACCCATGCGTCAGATACGATCCTGTAGCTTAGGACCGGGTTGATGTGCTCCGCAGACACCGTCGTGAGCTTCTCGCAATACTTGCTTTGCTTCATCACCAGCAAGACAGCGCAAGAGTAGGCCGTCATAAGTCCGCCGATAAAGAGTCTTGGTGGTCTGATTGTAATAGAATCGGAGAGACCGCCGACGAATACTCGTAGCCTCCTTGGGATCTTCAGGGAGTATGTCATGAACTACGAAATTGATGAAAGGAGCTCTCCAATCTTTACTGGTAATATTGACTTCAGTAAGATTATTGAACTCAATATTACGATTATTTTCGACGCAGAACAATTTTCGATTAGAGATGACCACCACCTGCTGTCTTTTGATAGGGATGGCTAGGACTGCTGCAAGATTAGCCAAAGCATCTGCCTCAGTATTGCAAGCTCGGCGTACATATTCAATGAAGAAGGCTTTAAATGATGTAGCCATGTTGATTGCTGCTTCATGATAAGGCACTAGATCTTGATGGCGAACTTCATAAGTTCCTCTAACCTGGTTAACAACCAGCTTGGAGTCACCATAGACTTCAAGATACTCAACGTCTAGTTGTTTAGCTAGCTGAAGACCGATGAGTAGAGCATTGTACTCTGCCACGTTGTTGGAGCAAGGCTCATCTAAGGAATATGCTCTTTGAATGGCTGATCCATCTGGAGAAACAAGGACAACTCCAACTCCTGCGACAATGGCACCATCGGGTCCAATCCTGGATGCACCGTCAAAAAATAGACGCCAAGTAGGAAATTCTTCGGAGATCATATTTGATTCCAATGTCTCGTCTGGAATTTCATCATAGAGTTTAGATGTCTCTGGAACAGGATGAGCTGCTAAGAAATTCGCTAGTGCTTGACCTTTGACAGACTTTTATGGAACATATACCATGTCATATTGGGCTAGCAGAATGGCCCATGTAGCCAGCCGAGAGTTGAGTGTGTTGGGCTTCTTCATGAGTACCCGAAGAGGATTAACTCGTGATATGACATGAATGGTTTGACCAATGATGTAATACCGAGTCTTTTGAACAACAAACATAAGAGCTAGGCATTCTTTTTCGACCGGACTATAATGGTGTTCAGCACCAATCATAGTACGACTGAGGTAGTAGATAGCTTGTTCGTGGCCTTCTTTATTCTTTTGGGCAAGTAAAGCACCCAATGAATGGTCCATAGCACGGACATACATTAAGAATGGTATGCCAGAGATTGGTGGTACCAAGACTGGTGGGTTCATGAGATACCGCTTGATGTCGTCAAATGCTCGTTGATATTCTTTGGTCCAAATGAAAGATACACCCTTCTTCATTAGTTGAGTGAATGGTCTACAGCGTCCAGACAGATTCGAAATAAATCTCCTGATGTACGCAAGTCGACCTTGGAATCCTCGTAGCTCTTTTAGGTTGCGTGGAGGATGCATCTCTTGAATGGCTTTAATCTTCTCGGGGTCTACGTGTATACCCTTAGAGGTAATGACGAAGCCGAGAAATTTACCACTAGAGACACCCAAGAATGACTTGGTGGGATTTATTTTGAGTTGATGTTGGCGCATGAGATTGAAGATAATTCTCAAGTCTTGGATGTGATCTTCCTTTAGACGACTTTTGACAGCGATGTCGTCAACGTAGCATTCGACAGTCTTACACAGATGATCTCAAAAGATGGTACTCATTGCTCGTTGGTATGTTGCACCAGCGTTCTTGAGACCAAACGGCATCACAGTATAGCGGTAGACTCCGCAAGGAGTGCGGAAAGAAGTATGCTTCTCATCTTCAGGATTCATCCGAATCTGATTGTATCCGGAGAATCCGTCCATGAAAGATATTCTTTCGAACCCACAAGTATTGTCGATCATGACGTCCGTGATAGGGAGAGGAAATTTATCTTTTAGACATGCTTCATTAAGATCCCGGAAGTCGATGTAGACTCGAACTTTACCGGTTTTCTTTAGAACTGAGACAACATTAGCTACCCAATCAGGATGCTGTTCTTCTCAAATAAATCCACAAGCTATGAGCTTCTTGATTTCATCATCAATTGCGTCCATCATTTCTGGCTTGAAACGTCATTGTTGTTGTTTGACCGGTTTTGCATTCGGCAGGATGTTCAATTTGTGAGTAGCAACTTTGGGATCTAGACCTGGCATGTCTTCATAACTCCAGGCAAAGACATCAATGTATTCTTTAATCAGAAGAATTAATTCTTGTTTATCTGCCTCTGGAAGGTTCTTGTTGATGAATATTGGACGAGGTAACCCATTTTTTCCTACATCGACTTAAACTAATTGATCTTCGGTAGGAGGTTCCCTTTGTTCGAATCGGAGTTCCTATTGGGTATCCATTCGTTGAACCCAAGGATCTATTTCAGGATTTTCTTCAATATCCTCGTCATAGCCTTCTGGAAGTTCGACGGAGACCATGTTAGAAGATACAGTCAGCCGATGGACTTGACCGATGCTGGTGTCAGAATCCCATGATCTGGAATCAGAAGAGTTAGAACGCTCCTCACTATCGGATTCAGAGCCTGCTGGGGATAATAATGGAGGTGAAGCATATCCGAGACCCCTTTTGGTCCTGCTGTAGTACATCTCTGACTTTCCTTTTGGCACAGCCGTACGGATAGGAGTTTTTCTACCCTTACCGTAGTTGAGGCCGCTCTTGAAGTCGTAACCCATCTTTCGGATGATGTCTTTTGATTGTTGACTGTAACGACGATGTTGAAGATGTCCCGTGTCGTTAACTTTGCTATCATCCGTATAGCTGAATTGTTGTTCCGGTCCTTTACTAAAAAGTATTGGACTTTCGCCTTTCTTACGAGCGGGAACAATACGATATGAATCCTTTGGGTGTTCAAATGAAACTTCAGTTTGAAGAGATTGCACAACTCCCATTGTAAATGACTGAAAGCTATATAACATATCCAAATAGCATTTAGTATGATAAATGATATCAATATACTGGAAAGTAGATACTTTTTTATTGATTTGTACATATATATTTACAGCAGGACCTTCAGCCTTAGCAGGCTTGGTCAGATTGATTACAAGAGGGGGAGAAGAAGAACGTGGAGGAGGATTGGCTTTGTTACGACGGAGGTCGATAACAAGCGGCTCAGAGGAGGTGAGCTCCCTTTTCTCCTTATTATGAGATAGATCTATAACAAGTGGCTCAGAAGAGGTGAGCTGCCTTTTTTTTTCTTGTTACGACGTAAGTCGATAACAAGTGGCTCAGAAGAGGTGAGCTTCCTTTGAACTTGATCATCAATTGATTGCTTCTGGACTGGCAAGTGAATAGCCAGTGGTTTGGAGGATTGAGGACGAGAAACACGTCCTTTGACAGGAATGATAAGGGTATCATTAGGCACTGTTTCTTGCTCTTCTTCGGTGTCCAGAGACAGGACAACCTTCATGAATTCGTCCTTGTACATACGTGCATCATTGCAGTATGCTTCGATGCCTTTGAAAGGATAGAGATCAACAACTTCCTTTTGCACTTCCCCATTGTCATCACCATATTTAAAACATTGATGGAGAGTCGAAGGGACAATGTTATGCTCGTGCAGAAATGGTCTTCCCAGCAAAGCATTGTAGGAATAACCATGATTGTCAATGATGTAGAAGGTCACCTTTGTGCGAAGATTGCCTATTTAAAGTTTTAGGCGAATCTTGTCCAGAGGCTCACTCCTTCCCTGTCACCCTCATTTCCCGTATTTCCTATATTTTTCCCGTATTTCGTATTTATACTCGTATCTGGATTTTGGCATGTATTTTATTTTTCTCGAGCTTGTGGAATTTCGGTATTTCTCGTATTTTGGGTTTTGGGCTTGGCTCGGTTTTAATTGGTTTGGAATCGGTTTGGTTTGGTTTATGTGTTGGAACACCATAGCCCTAAGCTCCACCCTCAAAAATACCACAACACCCTCTTTATAACTCCACCAACCTCTTCTCTCTCTTCATAACCACCATTAATTTCTTCTTCTTCTTCTTTTTCCACACAACTCTCCTAACCCTAGGCAAGTGCATCTTGTCACTACATGAGAACCCTCTTTTCCTTGTCCATTTGCTAGATTAGGACATGGTGATCAACATTAGAACTTGGGTTTTTGTGATTTGGAGCCTCCATTGTTATAGATCTAAGTTAATTCTATTTTCAGATTTTGCATGGTTTGATCTCTTTAAGTTGGATTTTTATGGGTTTTGATGTTTCCATGTGGAAGAGCATTCAGTTTCACTCCAGTTGGAGCTTTGAAAATCCGAATTTGGAGTTCGGATGGCCAAGTTATGAATTTTTGAAGCCTTGGGTTCATCCATGGTGTTCTTGCTGTTCGGAGAAGACTGTGAGCAGTGTGCAGAGCTATTTAGCTTACGCACACTGAGCTACGCGCGCTCTTTAGCGCTGCGTACGCTGCTTCCTTGAGCGTGCGTGACTTTTCACGCAGCTGCTCCCTGTAGCGTGCGTGACTTTCACGTATGCTGCTCCCTTCAGCGTGCGTGACTTTTCACGTAGCTGCTCCCTTGAGCGTGCGTGACTTTCACGTATGCTGCTCCCTTGAGCGTGCGTGACTTTTCATGCAGCTGCTCCCTTTAGCGTGCGTGACTTTCACGTATGCTGCTCCCTTGAGCGTGCGTGACTTTTCACGCAGCTGCTCCCTTGAGCGTGCGTGACTTTCACGCAGCTGCTCCCTGTAGCGTGCGTGACTTTTTACGCAGTTGCTCCCTTGAGCGTGCGTGACTTTCACTTATACTGCTCCCTGTAGTGTGCGTGACTTTCACTTACGCTGCTCTCTCAGCGTGCGTGACTTTTCGTACGCTGCTCCCCTGACCCCTTGCTTAACCCGCAGGCTCTTGGAGTTTGGTCTTATTTCTTTAAGCTTGGCTTTTCTATAGTCCTGTATATTAATATTTTGTTAGATATTTTATGCCCATTTTATATCCTTACGCCTTTTGTCATGAACTTGATTTTACTTAATATGTTTGGAATAACTATTGCACATGGCCTGGTATGACAAGGCACTAGCATAACACGACAGTGATCCGTAGTGGTGCACTCCTGACATGACCAACATGACTTGATAGTGGCCCGTGGCGGCGCACTCCTGACTTGACATGACTTGATAACTTAACTTGACCTGTCTTGACACCGTGGGTGGTTCTTTCTTGCTTGCTTGTTAATCCACTTGTCCAGTCTTGTATCATGTCTAGGAGGGGACTCCTGAGTACCACGGTCAGGAGTACCTACTAAAATGGATTAAGGTTAACAACTAGAATAATACAGTAGTCATGAAGAGATGACACAGCTACAGGCAATCCCGTTACCTGGGCGCTCTTGGGATCTGTAGCCTGCCGTCGAGTAGGGCACATTTCCAGCGCACCGTCGAGTGTTGCACCCTCTAAGTCACCTAAGGGTACATTTGTCTCCCGGACGATGTACCCACCTGAATTCAACCCTAATCTTTCGCCCTGGGTAGCCTGGATGGTCTGCAGGGCTTGTGGCTGTGGAACAATCTCGCTGCATCTTGTTAGTAATTAGGCCTGTGATAACCCTAGTTAGTTAAAGTAGCAAGCCGTAGTAACTGCTTGGCCGTGATTGATTGAATGAGGTATAACCAGTCTAGTCACGTCTTGATCCAGTACAAGATTGCTTCCTGTCATGATTCCTTGCATTACTTATCTCGCCGATAAATGGCGGAAAACCAAGCTCTGTTCAGATGAAGGGTTACAACCCCGGTCCTTGTTTGGTTTACGGGTTGTAACCTGGCTATCGGAATAGTTCCATGGTTATCTCGTCGTATATCATCCTGACATGTTTTCGTAATTTTAGTTTTAATATTGGATTTCTTGTACTATTTGCTGGCTTTTGTTCTTATTTCGTGGCCCCCTTGTGGCACTTGCTCTTTCTGGGGTTGACCCAGCTGGTTTTGTGTGGCCAGATTTCGGAGCAGCTCCCGAGGATCTACCAAGCTTCCAGCCCAATGGTGAACACTAGACGGAACCCGGGCTACGAGTGGGTTTTCTATTTTGTTTCGCTCACTCTATTGTAAATTTATTCTTTTGAGGCGTTTAGCCGACGAGCACCTGTTAGCTCGATGCACTTTACTTACTGTCTGCCTACGGGCTGCAAACATGATTAACAAATCCTAGGGTTGATCATGTATGACTTAACTCTTGCTAGTCCTAGCATTTTGTACGACTAGCTTCATGATCAGCTGAATATGTAATATTTGGGACGCCTTATTATTGTATATTTAATGATCATACATCTTGTAATTATATTACTTGCTTGAGATTAAGACAATAGGCTTGACCATAAGAGACTGTTGGCTTGTAGTAAACCCTCATATCTAGACAGCCGTGACCGTATAGTTGAGATGTATTCTATTTCAATATACGTAGCTGGCTATGTCTGCCCCCGCTCTCCAGTATTCTGGTTCTGGGGCGTGACATTCCCTGATTGAACCCAAGGATGGTGGTGATTGTACTGGAGAGACTATGCACTGGGATTTTCAGCGCATCCAACATTGTTTTCGGCATAATGCTGAGAGCAGACCCTGAATCTATCAGAATACGATCGACTTTCATCGAGTCGACGTATCCTGTATAGTAGAGGGGACGGTCGTGCCTGTTGTCTTCCATCAACATGTCATCTTGTGTGAAAGTTATGTTTGGAATTAACTCCAACACACTATGACAATGGAGGCAAGAGACTGGTTCTGCTTTCGGCTTCTTCAGAAGGGCTAAACAGGTTTCAGCTTGCATGAGAGCCTCACTCAGAGTTTCTCGAGTCTTTTTAGAGAGGCGCAAGAGCTCGAAGATTGACAGCCGGGCCGGTGTGTTGGCCAACTGAGCCAAGATATCAAAGTTGTAAGGCTTCTCAAGTCCGAAGGGAGATGACTTCTTCAAAGGTTTGTCAAAGCGGACTTGCTGTTTGCCTTTGTCAGCGATCATTGGCTTGGGAGGAATGGACACTACAACCGGTGAGGATGCAGTAGGAATATCCTCAGTAGAAGTAGGCTGCACTGGAGCAGGCTCAGAGGAAGAAGCAGGATTCTCTTGGGTTTCGGGGTGATCTTTTAGATAAGCTTTCCCTGATCTGGTGCCCAGCAGGATTTCTTCATCAACTGTGGGGGTCAAAAGACACCATATTGCAAATCTTTGTCTTGCCTTTGGAGCAGTCTTTCTTTTTGGAAAAAGAGGGAAGTTCAAACTCCGAAGCAAGATCCGGATGAATCCACATAATCTCGCCGTTGTGAAGTGTAACGCCCCAGTCCCAAAATACGTAGGACCAAGTACGTAGACATGCCAGCTATATACATACAAAATACATGGACCTCGTATGTCTACATAAGCTGTAAATATAGTAATCCAAGATAACTAAATCTCATCCACAATGAAAGGATCAATAATATAGAAATCAACTTGAATATTATGATACAATAGTTGGGCGGAGACAAAGTCCACTACCAACTAATTTAAATAGAGAAGAAATATACGAAGAAAGTGATTGGTCGCGCGAAGCAATGACAAATCCAAAAGCAGTCATCACGAAGGAAGGAATGGCCTTAGCTAGAGCACCTGCAAGAAATTACGAAAACACACACCTGGGGAAAAACCAGGTCCTCAGAGGGACGTAACAAGACACATAATATCATGCCAATAAACTGAATAAATAAGCTCAACATAAAAGTATGCATGAGTAAAGGTTCCTAACCATCCTATGTGATATGCATTTTGAGGACAACGTTCTACGCAGGGGCTGTCTCAAGCATGTAATAAAGAGTGGCCAACAAGTAGCGCTCATCCGAGACACTATCGGCCGGATAACACGTAGCGCTCATCCGAGACACTATCTCCCAAAATGTGTGTAAAAAAAAAGTAGCCCCTACGCTAGTAGCTGTCCCCTTCCCCCCAATGATACTATACGTGTGTCGTAACCGCGACACACAAACACGTGTCGTTTCCACCACACTGTTTTAATATAGATAACTGTCAAGTCTTCTAATCATGCATCTATTGACAGTTATTCCTACGCATGCGCACGGGTGATCAGCCAACACGCAAGTGACCACTATATGATACTCACAACTCTCACACACAACTCGTGTACCATCGTGACAAGTCAATGAGACACACTAAATTTGTCGGTAGTCCCTTAACTCTAAGTCAATTGTATAAAATATAGTAATTTGTATTTACATATAATTTAAAAAGAAACAACTAAAACATGCATGATATTGAGCAGAAAATTTAAACAGTAAAGGCAAGGTGTCTTGCCTGGTGTTACGCCTGGGGTGGTACAATGATCCAATAAGTCCTGTTCTGTCCAATGGTCGGGGTCGATGTGCAAGGGTCCGAAATTCACAAGAAATAAAACGCACGATCAGTCAGGATCAATGGTGATAATCAAGGAGAATTTGGGGAGGTAAATACGTATACCAATTTAAGAAAATATTTATAACACTTGAAAAATATTTTGTTTGTCAAAATTTTTTTAAATAAAATACATACTTTGAAAAATCGAAAATCGTTTTTAGGCTACAAAATCTAAGTTTATCAAAATAAAAGTTATGGTTACAAAATCTATATCTTTGTTAATTAGATAAAAATTTAAAGGAATACTATAATTTATTTTATGAGAGGCTACATATTTATAAATATTTATACATATTTATTTCTACTCTTTTTAATAAGAAAAATAATATCCTTAATAATAATAATAATATTAACAATAATAAAAAAAATGGTAATACTAATAATAATTATTATAATGATAATAACAAAAAAAACTAATGATAATAATAATAATGATAATGGTAGTACTAATAATTAATGTTGATAATAACATTAATAATAATGAACATAATACTAATAATAATAATAATAATGATAATTAATAATTCCTTTCAAAAATGATAATTAATAATAATACTAATAATAATAATAATAATAATATTAATATTAATATTAATAATAATGGTAGTATTAGTAATACAAAAATATAATAATAATGATAATAATAATAATAATAATAATAATAATACATATAATAATAAAAACCAAAAACCCATTACTTTCCCAAACTTAACACTGAAGAGAGAGAGAGAGAGGAACGAAGAAGAGGGAGAAAGAGTGGGTTTACCGAGGTCGGCTACGCGCGCTCGCCGGCGGCGCGTCGGGCGGAAGGAACGCCGGAGGAGGGTCGGCGGCACTTCTGCGCGCGGAGGGCGGCGCGGAAGGGAAGTTGGGGCTGCGCGGAAGGCACGGCGGAGTCTGCTCCGGCGGTGCTGGCCACCAAGGGATGCGGAGCTCGCCGGTGGGGGCTCGATCAGACGGCGACGGCTGCGGTGCTCCGTCGGGCTGGCCACCAGGGGATACGGAGCTCGCCGGCGGGGGCTCGATCAGACGGCGGCGGCTGCGGTGCTCCGTCGGGAGAGGATGGAGGCACGGTGGTCTGATCGCGGAGGAGGTGAGCGGCTGAGGGGGTCTCGGCAAGAGCGGCGGATGGGCGCACGGCCTACGCGCGAAGGGGGCTTGGGTGGCTGTGCTGGGGAACTCCGGCGGAGGCGCGGAGGAGGTAATTGCTCTCCTCCTTATTTTTTCCCTTTCCGATGGTGGTTGCCGGAGGATTTGGTGGCAGTGGTCGTGGATCGGGTCTGGAAATTGGAGTATTGGTGATGGAGTTGCTGGTGGTGACGATGACGGTGGTGTGCTGCCGAGAGTTCAGAGACGGTGGTGGTAGGGGGACTTCCCGGTCAGGAACTTCGACGGACGGCGGATCTGGCTGGACGGGGGCTAGGGTTAGGTTTAGGGTCTGATTGTATGTGTCGGGGTAACGTTGCATCGGGTACGTGTCCTTCGTGACACGAAACGGATCAGTGTCCGGGGTTGTCGGACACGGAACGGGATTATGATGTATTTATATTGGAAAACAACTAGTGGATGGGATGCACGGACACGATACACAATGGGGTGGAAAATTTGGTTGTGGAGAGAATTATGGAGGAGTACCTGCCTATATATAGGATGTGGGAATTCCCATTTGGATAGGATTTAGAAAATTTTAAATATCCCATAGATAAATCATATATTAATTAAAATAGATGAATTAAATCAAAATCCAATCTCAATCTAATTTAAATCTAAATAAATCCAATAGATAAATATTTATCCTTAAATTAACTATTTAAATCAAGCCAATAATTCTAACCACAATTTAAAGTATAGTAATTAACTAAACTATATTTTTATAATTAATTTAAAAAGAATTTCGAAAATAAGTATGTATATTTAAATATTTGAAACACCTTTTTGACAAAATAATTAGTATTTCGAAAATTCATAGGGGACATGAAATATATTTCATGCATCTTGCACATAATTAGTATCAATAAAAATAATGGTTTTTCTAACTACTACAAATATTTGTACAATAAAATAAAATGTAAATAATTATTATTTTTGGAAATCTCGACGTGCTTCTTCTCATAACTTTTTAAAAAATAAAAATACTTATCACATATTATTTTGAAAACTATCTTACATAAATAAAAATTTATAATAAAAAAAAACGTTTGTCTAAAAAGGTGTACCTTGCACACATTCGCACTCGACAAGCAAAATACGGAAAACGTAAATTGGTGCGCGGCGTACAATACAAAATTTTAAATTAGTACTAAATTTAATATAAAAAAAATAGTAGAAATTTAGGGGTTTTACATGAAGAGACAAGGGGACGAGACCGTCACTTCGTGGAGGAGGGAGATTCTCGATCTCGAGAGTAGCTTTGGGGATAGGAATGACACCGTACTGCACCATCTGAGACGGGAAGTCACCGAACTGAACTGATACCATGTTTGCGGTAACAGTCTTCTCGTCTTGCTGTAATGTGACAACACCAACGTTGACCAGCTCCTGGATTTTGCCTTTGAGCACATAACATGCTCGAGTGGGATGTCCGATGAACCTGTGATAGACACAGTACTTGGGATGATCAGTCTTACCGACTTCATCGGGCTTCTTTGGATCTGGAAGTTGGATTTTATTGCTTTTGATTAAGCAATCAAAGATGCTTGCTGTGTCATTCTCGTCAAAGGAATATTCTACTTTAGGACGAGGTTCTCTCGGTGGAGGTGCTGAAGGAGTAGAAGTGGACGTAGGAGGAGCCACGTTGACCGCCAGAGATTCTTTATTCTTATTCAAATTGATATTCAAAGTTTCTTTTGCTTTGCGGTTGTTCTGGCGATTACCACCACCTGATGTTTGATGTTCATCCCGGTCGGGGTTAGATATTTGTACCCCTAGCTGCTTGAACTTGTCGGCGCTAACTTCAGCTGCTTTAGCGTTGACAATGAAGGATGGCCAATCTTGGAACTGAGTAGACCCCGTCCACATGCTGATGATAGGCAATAGATTTGCCTTGCAGGTGTCTATGGTGACAGCAGCTGGAGTTCCAGGAGGCATTTTCAAAGCTTCCCGGCAGAATCTTTCAATGAAGCTCTCATCAGTTTCATTGTGCCTTTGTTTGATTTTATTGAGGGCTGACATAGTCATATCATTGATCCCCTCGTAAAATCGTTCCAAAAAGATTTGCTTTAAGCCAGAGAAGGAGGTGATACAACCATCGGGCAAGCTTCTATACCAATCGTATGCTACGCCGGCTAAATAGCCGACGAATACTCTGGTAAGAAGAGCGTCATTTGGTTGAAGTTGGACAGTCATAACCTCAAAATGGTTAATGAACTGACTGGGAGATGTGCTGCCATCAAACAGCGAGATGGTTGGGATCTTGTACTTCGGAGGAAATAGAACTTCCTTCCATTCAACTGGTAAGGTTGCTTAATCCCCAGTCTCTGCAAGTTGTCCTTCTCCTTGAAAGCTTCGAACTGACTTCGCAGGAGCTTGACAACTTCATTGGCATCTTTCGCTGATGTAGAAGGAGCAGGCTGAACCACGGTGTTAGGAGGAGGAACAGCATGATAAGCACTACCCCCAGTACCTGACTGACTGGGTGTAGGTTGGACTTGTACAGGAGGTACTGGAAGAGATGCTACTCCCATCCCTGTATTAACAGGCACCGACGATGCTATGATTTCAGAATTTGCAGAAGGTACGGTCGGTGGGACTGTATGCTGAGCCACAATGATGGAATGCATACTTGCGACCATTTCAGCCATTGTCTTTAGCTTGTCTTCTAGTGCAGCTATCCGTTGTTCTTGACTAGCTGAACTGGAAGCATCGGGATCTTCATTGACAACATAAGCTGTCACTTCTCTAGGTACAGTGGAAGACACTGTTTGTTCTGAGCTTTTACTGTATGCATCGTAATCGGAGAAAGAATCATCTCCTGAATGAGAAGGAAGGAGACGTTCGGAAGGATCTTGAAGATTCTTTTGACCGATTGTGTCTCGGCTTCGGGATCGGGTATGTTGGAATACTCCTTCAGAGGATTCTTGAAGTAAATCCAAATACCGCTGGCTTGGCTTGCGAGACTTCCCGTGCTTGGAGCACTTCCTACCCCCAGTGTCTCTGGAAGTCATGTTGACGGAAGCGTACAAAACCTCGTCTTCATCTTCCGACATAGGTTCAGAGTTAGGAAAGTTCAGACGATCGAAGACATATCGTCTGTTGTCTGGCAACAACACTTGATGACCACTTTGTGATTGCAATGGTGTCCAAGTGGTTATACTGGGGATGTTGAAGTGTTGTCCCGTTTTTGCTTGAGGTGTTCTCGGAGATCGGGAACAGCAACAGGACGAGCAAAAGTTCGAGGGATGTGTTCTTTGATAACATTCGGAACATGGTTCTGGTTCTTCAAATGTTTTCTCCCCTGAGTGTACAGGAAAGTGCTCATTTCATTGGCATAGGTGTCCGGATTCTTGACCCTGGAAGTTTGCTTCTGATGATGATTGGTCTTCGGCATTGACTGTTTACGTTTTACCGAAGTTGGCCTGTTGAGATAAGTTCTTAGATCAGCAAACTCACCCCCAGGGGTTTCTGTTTGAGACACCAGCAATTTTCCCTGTCTTGAACGGAAAATCTTGAGAGTTGGAAGATCTTGGAACTCTGTTACCGGAGTAGGCAGAATACCTCTCTGATCAGTACACTTCCCTTTGGCAATGAGAGAAGAAGAATCCTTGTGAGAAAGGGTTCTTGTACTGACTGGTGCCGGAGCACGTTCAGATTGATCTTCAACGGTAAAAACTGAGGAAGATTGAGAAAAGACCAAAGGGCATTTTCCTTTGTTTTGGAAAGAAGGGTTAGCTAAAGAGCGTTTTCCTCTGTTGTCTTCCAAGTCATGGGACAAGGAAGTTTGAGAAAAGACCAAAAGGCCTTTTCCTTTGTTCTGGAGAGGGGAAGGAATAGCCAAAAGACTACCCCCAGTGGATTACGCAGGAGCAGCAGAGTGTTGGAGAGGAGCAGAGCTTTTCTCCTTGTTGTGAGAAGAGGAGAGATTAACCAAAGGGTTGTTTCTCTTGGATTGCGCAGACACAGTTTGCGCATGAGTTGATGGCGCATTGGCAGATTGCGCATGAGGAGTCTTGGCAGAATATCTTCTAGCCTCAACCATAGTAGTTTGTGCAGTAGAAGCCTTGTTGCCAGAGTGCTTGAGTTGTTCTCTGGTTGCTGGAGTAATGGACTGCGCAGGTAGAGTAGCAGCCAACTGCGCCAGTGGAACAGGAGTCTTGTACTTTGACAGAGCAGGATATGATGTATTTTGTGCACTGGCAACAACAGACTGCGCGTGAGTGGCAGAGGCAGATTGTGCAACAGCAGAGACTTTAGACTGTGCAACAGTCTTGGTGACAGAGACCTTAGACTGCGCAGCAGTCTTAGGGACAGAATCAACAGACTGTGCAGCAGTCTTTGGGACCCACACTGGACGCACTTTGCTTGTGGCAGAAGTTGTCGTAGTGCGAGAAGTGGTCCTGGAGTTGATCATGGCTTCATAGGCTGTCTGGTTGACCTTCACAACCAGCGTCTTCTGTGTCTTCCCGATAGACGCAACGTCACATTGAGTTGTCACTTCCTCGTCGGAGAAGAAAGTCGTCCCCAGCAGAGTCGCCATTTTGTTTGCAAAAACAAAAGTATGAACTTTATTGATACAAACTTTGTAAAGATTACAAGAATTCTGGGAAAGTACAACTGTAGGAATCCAATCTAGAAGACGATTGCTTTATCCCTTGGACGATGTGAACTTTGAAGACGGTAGCCTCTGAAGTTGAAGGCAAAAGCCTCGGAAGAATGCAACAGCACTTGGACAAGAACTCCTGAACTCTCCGATATTTCTGAACTTTATGTCTGATCCCCTTGAATGAAGACTTGAAACTCTATTTATAGAGTTCTAGAAATAACTAACTTTTAGTTATTCTGAATGGCGCAAGTTGGATTGTGCAGGCACTGGATTGCGCAGCATCAGACTGCGCAGGCAGTTGTCTGGTCGTGGGCCAACTGTCTTGGACACATGGCATCATTTGATTGAAATGCGCATGATCGTGTGCAGACGGTTGCCACGTAACGAGAAATTGATGGCATGAATGCCACGTGTACTTTTGTTGGTTGTCATGATGAAGTGCGCCACATGAATTGCACTGACCTTGGATTGTGCTAGGATGGACTGCGCTGAGCTGGATTGTGCTGCAAACAGATTGCGCTGCATGTACAGCTGTCCTCGAGCGCTGTGCGGCACAATAAACGAACAGTCTCCTCGTTCTTTGTGCTGTCAGTTGTCAGAAGATTTGATTGTGTCAGGTAATGATGACATGGCCACGTCAGCCTGCGCACTTGAAAGTGTGCGCAATCCAGTCTGCGCCATCTAGATGATGCGCAATCTGATGTCTGCGCAGTTCATTTGAAAGCTGTTTTTCTTGATTTTCATGATTTTGTTGATGGGTGCAACTTGATTTTTAGGACCTACAAAGCCGAACCAAGCCAAAGCAAACAAGATGAACCAAACCAAGATGAACCTTAACCAAGCAAATAAAAATACCAAATAAACCAAGCAAGGAGACATGCAATACGAGTCAAGATACGTACACGTATACCAAGATACGTAATACAAACCACAGGCATTACAACTCTACCCACCTTAAAAGAATTCCGTCCTTGGAATTTAATTAAGAGGCTAGAGGGGCAAGAACAAGCTATACTAAGCAATCAATCAAACAATCAATCATGCAAGCAAGGAATTTGAAGGCATGAGGAAGAGGGAAGACATCCTGCTAGGAACCTCTCTGCCGGTTCTAAATCTGAGCTGGGGTCAGGGCATACTGTTGGGGTCTCTGCTGCTCGAATACTTGAGCCTGAGGCGGCTATGGCCTCGGAGGCTGGTACTGCTGCTGCTGCACTGGTGCTGGTCCCCTTACCGAGGGACTAGTCTGGGCCGATGATGAACTGGCCCTATTCGGACAGGACCCTATCTTGTGTTCCGGTGCTCCACAAGCCAAGCACAATCCCTGTGCTCTGTGACACTCTGCTACCACATGTCCTGGCTTCCCACAATGAGTGCAGCCCATTGCGGAAGACTGCTTCTGCTTCTGTTGCTGAGAGGACGTCGGTGTCGAGTGCTGAACCGACGAAATTGAATCCGCCCTTCGGGGAACTCCAATAGTCAAAGCCCTAGCTACCGGGGCTGGTGCTGAAGACTGGATCATCTGGCCGTGAGACCGCTTTCGACCTCCGGTCCTGTCCACGATTCTCTGGGAGGTATACTCGTGCCTCCTGGCTGCTCTCAATACCGCATCAAAAGTCTGATGCTCAAACTGCTCCACTGCCAACAAAATCTCGAGATGGAGCCCCTGCTGGAACCGCTGGGCTCTGTCGAACTCGGTCGCCACCAGGATGGGAGCAAACCGACTAAGCCTGGAAAACTCGGCCGCATACCCATCGACCGTCATGTCCATCTGCTTCAAATTGGTGAACCTGGTCTGTAGATCGTACCGAGCTACATCATCGAAGTACTTGGTCCGGAACCTCTCACGAAATACTGTCCAGGCAATGGGCGCCACTAGTCCAACGGCCTGCGCCGCCCACCAGCTGCGGGCTAGATCCAATAACTGCAGGCGCACTACGGCCACCTTCTTATCTTCTGGGGTCTTTACTGCCTCCAATATCACCTCCGTGTCCTGAAACCACGCATCAGCAGCGATAGCATCTTAGCTGCCATCGAAGAATGGAGGATTCAGGCGCTTGAAACTGTTCGTTGTACTGTTCCCATGATGTCCACCTCTGCCCAGAGCATCTGCCACTACCTGATGCAAGGCATCTCCTCGACGATCCTGCGATGCAAGCAACTCCCTGATAAGTCCAACCAAGGCTCCATCATCCTGCCCCGTGGGCTGGGCTGGCTTTACCGGGGGTTCTGGATCTCCGGGAGACATGACCCGGAGGCGGCTCCTGAGTGCTGGGCCTGATCTTCTGGTTGCTGCTGGTCCACGGGAGGTGCTTCGCCTTGCCGATCGGTAGGACCAGGAACAATGCTGCTGAAGAAGACAACATAGGGAACAATAAGGAAGGACCAAGACAGATCAACGATACAAGCATATGATCAGGTCGAGAATCTCAGGGATTAGAAGATACAGGCAGAGATCAATGGCGAGTGCTGATTGAGACATCTATTCGGTAAACCCTCACATATCTTGATTTACAAGACCTGCATGGGCCACCACTTAAACCATGTAACGCCCCAGAACCAGAATACTGGAGAGCGGGGGCATACATAGCCAGCTACGTATAATGAAATGGAATCCACCTCACTATACGGTCATGGCTGTCTAGATACATGAGGGTTTAACTACAATCCACCAGTCTCCTATGGTCATGAACAAGCCTATTGTCTCAATCTCAAGCAAGCAATAACAATTACAAGATGTAAAAGCACAAAATATACAATAGTAAGGCGTCCCATACATTACATATTTGGATGATCATGAAGCTAGTCGTATAAAATGTCAGGACTAGCAAGAGTTTTAGTCATACATGATCAACCCTAGGATTTGTTAATCATGTTACAGCCCGTAGGCAGACAGTAAGTAAAGTGCAATCGAGCTAAACATGTGCTCGTCGGCTAAACGCCTCAAAAGAATATTTTTACAATAAAGTGGGAAAACAAAAAGAAACCCACTCGTTGCCCTGGTTATGCCTGGTGGTCACCATCGGGCTGCAAAGTTGGTAGATCCTCTGGAGCTGCTCCGGTATCTGGCTATACAAAACCAGCTGGGTCAGATCCCAGAAAGAGCAAGTGCCACAAAGGAGGCTTCACTTAGGAACTAAAACCAGTAATTAGCACAAAATATAATAATGATATAATAAAACTGGAGAGATAGATCATCATGAGGATATACGGTAAGATAACCATGGAACCATTTAGATAACCAAGTTACAACCCTTAAACCAAACAAGGACCGGGGTTGTAACCCTTCATCTGAACAGAACTTGGTTTCTCTCATTTATCTGATAAAATAAACCACAAGTAGTCAAGCCATGTTACAATCTTGTACAGGATCAGGACAAGACTAGACTGGGCTAAACTCCATTCAACCAATCACGACCAAGCAATGAGTACGACTTGATACTTTAACTAACTAGGGTTATCACAAGCCTAGTTACTAGCAAGATGCAGTGAGATTACTCCACAACCACAAGCCCTGCAGACCATCCAGGTTATCCAGGTCTAATATTTGTTCAAGGAGGGTGCAACACATGACAGTGTGCTGGAAATGCGCCCTACTCGTCGGTAGGCTACAAATCCACAAGCACGCCCAGATAACGGGATTGCCTGTAGCTGAAAAATCTCTTCATGACTACTGTGTTATTCTAGTTATTAGCCTTAGTCAATTTCAGTAGGTACCCCTGACCGTGGTACTCAGGGGTCCTATCCTAGACATGATGCAAGATAAGACTGGTTCATTTGTACAAGCACAATCATCCATGGTGTCCGGATCATTCATTCTTGTCATGTCATGTTAGTCGTCGCAACAGCATATCAAGGTATATCATGTCAGGTTTACTTGTCAGGAGTGCGCCACGACGGGCCACTATCATGTCATGTTACTTGTCAAGAGTGCACCCCTACGGGTCACTGTCGTGTTCATGGTACAGGTGCAGGATAACATAGTACAAGCATTCCATCATGAGACCCAAGTACACTGAGGGCCACAAGATATGAGCCTAATAATTAACAATTAAATCATAAAATACAAGGCTATGGAAGAGCCATGCGGCTCGGGCATATGCGGCCAGGAAGTGATCTCATGCGGCTGGGGAGGGAGCAGCCCATACGGCTGGAGAGGATTCGGGCATATGCGGTCAGGGAAAAGGAGTGCATACGGCTCAGGGAGGGCATGCATATGCGGCTGAAGAGGGAAAGGCTCATGCGGCTCGGAGGAAATCAGGTTTATGCGGCTAGAAGGGGCAGGAGCTTATGCGGCTGGAAATGGAGGGGCCTTATGCGGTCAGAAAAAGAAGGTCCATGCGGCTCGGGAGAGTCTCGGTCTTATGCGGCTGAGGAGACGGGTGCATATGCGGCTGGGGGTCATATGCGGCTGGGAATCATATGCGGCAGGGAATCAAGTCCATGCGGCTCGGGGGATTAGAAGTTCATGCGGCTGAAGAGGAAAAGCTTATGCGGCTGGAATACTCAGGGCTCATGTGGCTCGGGTTGGTCGGCACATGCGGCTGAAAGGGGAAGACTCATGCGGCTGGGGATACTCTTGCCGCATGAAATAGTCATGCGGTCAAGTACTGTTCTTCTTCTCCAAATTTTTCGAGAAGAAGAACCGTGAAGGCCATGCTTCCAAGCTCCATAATTCCATCATCCAGAGTCCAAATCCGAACTTCCATCGGTCAAAATAGCGCAGAATAAAATTCTCTACAACATGGAACCATCAAAACTTGATAATAACCAGATTAAATAGATCAAAACCCAAGAAATCCGAAAATAAAATAAACTTAGGTCTACAAGCAATGAGCCATAGAAATTAAAAGTGCTAAGTACTAAAGTGTTTTAGAATACTGTGAAGAAGAGATGGAACAATAAAACTTGAGTTCCTCCATGAAGCAAGATGCACTTGCCTAAGCTTTCCCTCTCTCTCTCAGGTAGGTGAAGAGTAATGGTGGGGAAGAAGTAGAGTAAATGAGGAGAGAGAAAGGAGTGGGGTTAATAAATGGTGAGGGTGGTGGTAGGTAGGGGTTTTCCCCTTGGTCCATGATGAACCAAAAGCAACCCAAGCTGAACCAAGCCAAACCAAACAAGATGAACCAAACCAAGATGAACCTTAACCAAGCAAATAAAAATACCAAATAAACCAAGCAAGGAGACATGCAATACGAGTCAAGATACGTACACGTATACCAAGATACGTAATACGAACCACATGCATTACATGGGACGTTACATTGGACAAGGGGAATAGTCCTATAAACCCTCCTCTTAAGTCATGACAAGATTAGGGAAAAGACTATACCCCTTAATTAGGCGTTTAGCCTAACTTTCTAACTAGTTTTTCTAATTTAACTAGTGGCTAACTAAAGTCCAATTAGGCTAGTCCTAATCATTTAATTAGGTGGTCATGTCAAGTTGGTTTAGGTCCTCTGTGTCACTAACCACTATTCCACTAATCATATACAATAATATAACATATGCATTATATTAATTATTATAAATAATTAATCCAAAAATATAATTACTAGTTTTGTAAAATAAATTTATCACCCAAGATATAATTTGAATTCACAATAATAACAAGAAATAGGAAAAAGTCAAAAATATCCCTCTTCTGGAAAGTGGTAGTTGTGATCCTACCTCCTTAGGAAGAGAGAGGAAGGGTAGAGTTTAAGGGGGTGTTTCGTATGCGGAATACTATATAGCCGAAATTCTATATTTTCGGGGATCAAATTCCAAGTAATTAAATTTTCTGGAAAATTACGTTCCCATGTTTTGTGACTATATAAATATTCCAAAAAAAAGGATAAAAAAATAAAAAAGGAAAAATAAAAGGAAAAAATATATAAATGTAAAAAGCAAAAAAAAAAAAAAGGAAAAAAGAACCAAAAAAATGGGGAAAACAAAAACACAAAAAAAGGAAGAAAAAAAGCTGATTTTAAAAAAAATAGACCAAAACTAAATAATGATAAAAACGAAAAAAAAAACAACAAAAAATGACCAAAAACGAAAAAAGTGATCAAAATTGTAAAAAAAGGACAAAAAAAAAAACGATAAAAATGAAACAAACGACAAAAAGATCAAATAAAATGTCCAAAACGATAAAAAAGACAAAGAAGGACAAAGAAGAAAAAAAAATGACAAAAATAACCCAAAAGGACCAAAAAGACAGTAATGACAAAAACGACAAAAAATCGACAAAAGACAAAAAAAATGACAAAAAGACAGGCAAAAAGGGACAAAAAATGATAAAAAGACCAACAATCGAAAAAAAAAACGAAAAAAAATGACAAAACGAAAAAAACCGACAAAAGAGGGAAAAAAGAACAAAAGATCAATGCTACGACAAAAAATGACAAAGAAGAAGAAAAAATTAAAAACGACAAAAGATATCCCAAAACACCAAAAGTGAAAAAAGAAAAAACGACCCAAAACCCAAAAAAAAAGGAAAAAAAAACAAAAAGAAGAAAAACGACCAAAGACGAAAAAGGACAAAAAATGAAAAAAAAAATCAAAAATGAAAAAGAAGATAAAAATGAAAAAACGTTCAAAACGACAAAAAAAGAACCATAAAACAAAACGACCAATAACGAAAAAATGATAAAAAATGTTCAAAAAAATAAATGAAAAAAAAGGGGGAAAAAACGTTCAAAAGCAATCAAAAGAATTTTTTTTTGTTATCGGTCAAAAAATTATAACTACATAATTTTAAATGATAGGATTCCTACGGTATTATTTATCCGGATATTCTTACTTATCAGAAATAATTTTTCTATAGTCTAAACAAATATGGTAATAGATTCTCACCATAAATTTTTTTAAAAATTAAAAAAAATGAGAAAATTTGAGTTGTCCCCTATTTGTTTTACCATAATTCAAGGTGCACCCGACTGGATTACCATAATACATAAAACCTCGCACTTTTAATAGAAATCGTAATGACTAATAGTCAACTCCTTTGAACTCCCATTAAGTGGGGTACATCTTGAATTATGACCAAAATACCCTCAAATAAGTGTTGTGCACCTTGAATTATGGAAAATAAGTGAGGTGCAACTGAATTTTTTTTATTTTATTTATGTAGGTTAATGGAGTTGACTGTTAGTCATTGACGGTTTCTGTTAAAAATAATTTTTTTATACATTATAATAATTCGTTGGGGGTGCACATTAAATTATGATAAACTAAGTGGATGACAACTCTTTACAAAAAATACCGCATAACAAATGCTCCCTAAAATATATGTCAAAATAAAATACATTCTGCCCGTCCAATGAATCTACGTTTACGACGTCCAAAAGCAGTACGATGTGTTTACTGTTACATATACATGGGTAGGTATTTAGAAAATGATTGACAGGGATAAATAAAATTTAGGGGGCGTTTGGTACGCGGTATTTTTTTTTATTCCCGGAAAAATTTAAGATGAGAATCTATTACCACGTTTGTTTGGCTTATAAAAAATTTATTCCCGGAAATTATAAATTTCCGGGTAAATAGTTTACCTACAAAACATGGAAATTCTATCCCTTGAAAATAGGTGGGTATTTTTTTTTGCCCGGGAAAAAAATTGTCTAAATATTTTTTCTTCTTTTTTGATCAATTTTGATTAGTTTTGAACATTTTTTCCCTTTTTTGGTCGTTTTTATCGCTTTTTTGTCATTTTTACCAATTTTTTTCGTTTTAAGCGTTTTTTTTTTTGTCGATTTTACCCATTTTTTTGTCTTTTTTGTCACTTTTTGATTATTTTTTGTCGTTTTTGGTCATTTTTTGTCGTTTTTACCAATTTTTTGTCATTTTAAGCGATTTTTTGTCGTTTTTACCCATTTTTTTTGTCTTTTTGTCACTTTTTGATTATTTTTTGTCGTTTTTTTGGTCATTTTTTGTCGTTTTTACCAATTTTTTGTTGTTTTAAGCGATTTTTTGTTGTTTTTACCCATTGTCTTTTTTGTCATTTTTTGATTATTTGTTGTCGTTTTTATCGTTTTTACAAATTTTTTGTCGTTTTTAAGCGATTTTTTGTCGTTTTTACCCGGTTTTTGTCTTTTTTTGTCACTTTTTGATTATTTGTTGTCGTTTTACCCAATTTTTGTCCTTTTTGTCGTTTTTTTGTCAATTTTTTTCGTTTTAAGCAATTTTTTGTCGTTTTTGTAGGTTTTTTTTTGTTGTTTTTACCGATTTTTAGTCTTTTTATCGTTTTTGTCGCTTTTTTGGTCATTTTTACTGATTTTATGGCATTTTTGTCACTTTTACTGATTTTTTTTTGTTGTTTTTTTGGTTATTTTTTGTCGTTTTTAACCGATTTTTTGTCCTTTTTTGTTGTTTTTATCGATTATTTTTAGTTTTCGTCGCTTTTTGGTTATTTTTTGTCGTTTTAACCGATTTTTTTTGTTGTTTTTAACCCCTTTTTTGTCGTTTTAACCGTTTTTTGGTCATTTTTTGTCGTTTTTAACCAATTTTTTTGTCATTTTTTGTCGTTTTAACCGATTTTTTGTCGTTTTTTAAACGATTTTTTTTTATTGTTTTTTAACCGATTTTTTTCGTTTCTAACCGATTTTTTGTCATTTTTTTGTCGTTTTAACCGAATTTTTGTTGTGTTTTTTGTCGTTTTTGCCGTATTTTTATTTTTTGTCGTTTTTACCGATTTTATATCGTTTTTGTCGTGTTTTGGTTATTTTTGTGGTTTTACCATTTTTTGATTTTTTTTGTCGTTTATACATTTTTTGTCGTTTTTTGGTCATTTTAACCGATTTTTTGTTATTTTTCATCGTTTTTGTCGTTTTTTGTTATTTTGTCGTTTTTACCCTTTTTATCGTTTTTTACCGATTTTTTTGTCGTTTTTACCCGTTTTTTTATATTTGTTCATTTTATTTCGTTATTATTTTTTTTTTTTTCCGGGAATATTTATATTGTCACCAAACATGGGAATGCAATTTTCTAGGAAATTTAATTCCTTGAAATTTGATTCCCAAAAATATAGAATTCCCGACTATATAGTATTCCGCATACCAAACGTCCCCTTAGGTCAAAATAAAATGCATTAGGCATCCGCCAAATGGATCTACGTGTTGTGAACCCTCGTCCTAAATACAAAGAATCCTCTTCCCAGATACAAAATGAACCACGAGTTGCCGGTCCCGGTCAACTGTGACAGCTGTAAATCCTAATAAATTCTCAGTTTTGCACCCAAAAATTGATCCAAAAACTCTATCCAGTGCGCGCTGCTGGGACCCAACTGGGTCCCATTTCGTGCTGCAATATTCTACGTACAGGCGGGACACCACCATACATGTTAAGTGCACCAGAAAGAGAGATTAGGGAGCCAGTCTAGAAAGATTAGGGAGCCAGTCTCGATTCCATCATCCCCCGCTAAAATCTCCCAAATTCTTCTTCGATCTCCCTTCGAATTTTACTCTCAAATGTGGCAGCAGCAGCAGAAGAAGAAGCAGAGAGAGGAACATAAGTAAATTAGGGTTTTGGGAGGGAATTAGGGTTTGTCAGAGGAAGGAGATGCCTTTGGAAGAGCAAGCCCACGGATCTCGACGTGCGCCGAAGCCCAGCCCGTCGCGGGCTCCGGCTCGGGCCGGCTCTAGGCTCTACGCGCTTACCCCGCAGGCGTCGTCCCCGTCGCAGAGGCAGCAGAGGGCCGCGCTTCCGCCGAGGAAGCCGCCGGAGCCGCTCCGGAGGGCCGTCGCCGACTGCCTCTCCGCCGCCGCGTCCAATCTCCACTCGAGCGCACCCGTCCCCTCCTCCGAGGCCTCCAGGGCTCTCCGGGTGCGCTATACAATCTCCTTCCTCTCTTTCAGTCTGATCGTTAGGTTTTAGGTTTCTGATTAAAGTAGTGGAAGTGAAATTTGCTGGAATTGTTATCGAGAGAAGAGCTTATTTGGTGGTTAGATCATTGAAGTAATTGAAGTTATACATTGACTATCTTTGACAATTTATTAATCGTTAGGTTTGCCTTGTTCTGATTTTTGATGCTTTAATTGAGATGTGAATGTTATATAATGTGTTAATTGATTGTTACAAACTAAATATCGGAATAGTTTTCTTGCAAGCATTTTGTTAGTGTCAAAATGTTACCTTTAGCTACTGATCGCCTTTTCTCTTAATATTAGGGCTAGTTTGGTTTTCTCAAACGCGCCCATTATCCGAACGCTGGTTGGGCTAGTGTTTCGGAAATGCCAATTTGAGTCCAAAATGGATAGCACGTTTGAAAGATGGCCCATTTGGAATTGAAACCGTTTGACTTGCTCCTTGTGTATGGTACCAAATGGAATGTCGGATGAAATGTAACTGCAATTCCAACTTGCCCTTAATGTGTAGGAAGCAAGGACGTCCCAAAGTGGTTGCTGTGCCCATGTGGGGCACATATTGGACACAGCATAAATATGTAATGGACACACCAAAAAATGGTGCCTTGCGTGTGTGTCGTATCCATTTTGTGCGGTTTTGTATTCGTGTCCATGCAATGTAGGTTGACTCAATAATTTGTAGTAGGCAGCTCTTAGGGTTACTCTTTGGCTTGCCTGGACTTCAAATCTGAGATACCACAAAATCTCATGGTATACAGCTACATTACTGTTTAAGAATCATATTTGCATTCTCCTCTTGTAGAATTAGGTTTTTCATGTATACATGTCCTCATAGTTGTCATAGTTTAAAGGGTACATGTGCGCTTTGAGGTCTAGGTGCAAAGTACAAACACGAGGGACACTCTGAGCAAAGCAAGGCATATGTATATGACGAAGAATAGAGGCCATCAACTTCTAGATCTGCTCTATGTTGCTCTTTTCCAAGTCGAGCTTTTTCGCTATAAAGTAAGGAAGCCTCAACAGTGCTTGAACCCTTGAGAGGGTCAATGATGCTATTTGGTTTCTTTATAAGCCACACTTGT